>JAMZAV010011405.1:0-20418 GCA_024449915.1 Sweltsa coloradensis | reverse complement strand
AAATAAAAAAATGAACTTTTTTTAAAAAATTTTTTTAATTTTTTTAAGGTTTTATAAACCTAAAAATGTTAAAAAAAACCCTTGAACATCCAATGGTATTAAATAACCATTCATACTGAATGGTTTTTTAAAAACCATTCGTTACCAATGGTACTTTTTCAAGGGATATATATTTTAAGTAATATATTATATTTTTAAATAATTTTTTTTTTTTTTTTATTATTTTATTTATTCATTTCGACGGCTACTGTCATTAACTCCCAATCATGCTACTTGAAACGTACAATATTGACGATAGTTTCTGAAAAGTTTGTCATGTTTACAGGGTCCAAGAAAGTGAGGGACGGGTTCTTCATTCTCACTGAGCCAAAATAACGATAACATTTACAAAGTAATTTCCGATTAAGCGCTCACTTTTTCTTTATTTGAATGATTAGAGATAAGGGTTCTATTTTAGTGCATTGAGATTGAATAAAAACATACAATTCCAGTTATAACTAATGGTAATGGTTTTTATTTTATCTAAACGCAAGAGATTCTGTATGTTTTTTCAAATTCGTTCTGAATACGCTTCTTATTTTAAGTCAAACATTACTCAAACAATGCTATTTAAAATTGCGTTTTTGAGATAAAAAGAATTCTAGCGGCCTATCTCTCATACAACAAAGTAATTTGATCGTAGCAAATACTTTTACTTTTGAAAAGAATGTGATCTCTGACTGCTCAAGAGTATATTTTTCATTTCGGTAGTGTTTGGACTTGCGTGCTGGTTGTTATTTTAGCTGTAGTTAATTTCCTCGCCATCTCCCTGGATTCAACTCCAAGAGAAGAGTGATAAAACGCACACTTCTATTAAATGTGCCTCCCTTCCCTTGTCTTCCAAAGACAATACCTTTTCATCTATTTATGGGCGTTCTAGCTGTAGTAAAGACTTTAATTGAGTCACACGCCAGCGTTGATGAGTACTGACATAAGCCGGTTTTACATATACGCTACACGTGCTGAATACTTACTGAAGCTTTGTTTATCTGGCAATTTTTTGCTGTGCTATCGTGCCGTGGCGGATTCTCGCTCCGACTTTGAGGGTTATTGTGCGATACAGCGCGCTGCGTGCTAAACCTCTTCAAGGTTGGCGTATGAAGTGTTAAGAGAAGAAACTAGAACTCCCTAGCTTACATTGGCAACATCGGTGTTTTATTTTTATATAAGGCGAGCGCGTATATAAAATTGAAGTAACCGTCATAATATTATGTAACTTTTGATTTATGACAAAGGTGATATTTTTTTACAAATGATGTATTTCCTTACCTTAGTAATTTATCTTGAAAATTATTGAATAGCATAATGATTAAAACGTGCTAGTATTATAGTATATGTGTCCATTTTTAACAATTAAACCAAAATGAGGGGTTTTATTTTATAAGCCCTGCTCAATAACCAGATAACAGTATAATAAAAAAATTAAGTAACAGTAAACTTTAGAGTAAGACACCATCAAGATTTTGAAAGTGACATTGAAGTAATAAATCTAGGCTAATCGAAAGTATTCTTGGAATGAAGATAGCAAATGATTTTTCAGAACGTATATTCGATAAAATCAAGGATATAAAACATTTCACGTTTGGCTACACAATTTCACGATTTTGTGGTTTCAAACATGTATAATTAAATTACATGCTCCTGTCCAGCATCGTCCCAATTCCAAATCCCAAAACCCCCCTGATTATTATTACCGATGCAGCGGAACCGTCTTCTTGGTCTAAGTATGAGATAAGATAACATCGAAATCAGAAAAGATTATTCAAATCCAACTAACAGTTTGGTAGTTACACATTTTCATTTTATGTGTAATGTTTTCTTTGTATATTAAATGCGAAATAAAAGACTTAAAACCCACGACTCTTTCTTGATTGCAGAATGTTAGCCGACCGAACCCGGTCGACGAGAGAGACATTATAAAGGGTGGTGCAATCTGAAGCACATGGAAATCTGGGTCGGCTTTATCATCCAACAATCCTCTACTACACTAACAATTTCTTTTCTGTCATTCACAACGATCACAATTGCTTCACTTCTGTTTTGAGTAGTGGCTTGCATGCGCTGTCGACAGAAGTTCTTTCAATCAACAAGTACTTCAACTAAGTCTTTCCTTTACTCTTCAGGGGATACTGCACGTTACAAGCTGTCCCCACCTGGGATATGTAATTATGATTATCAGGGAAGCTTCAAAAAAGCTTTTTCAGGTGCTTTGTTGGTTGAGCGTTGTCATAATATCTGCTACTACAACTACAAGAACTACTACAACTACAAACAACTAAGGTAAGTAAAGGAAAGTAAGTAAGGAACACCCTGAAAGTACCTCTCAAAAACAAACATAGTGACAAAACCTGCACACACAACAAAACATTTGCATGTTCACGGTGTGGTAAAATCTCATAAGCCAAAAGAATGTCCCGCTTAGGGGAAAGAGTGAAAAAGGTGCGGAAGATTAGGCCACTTTATTAAAATGTGCAAAGCAAAGTATAATTCTCGAGGCAAAGTTCTAGCTATAGAAAACACAAAATTCTGATGAAGATTCTGTAGACCAACAGGAGTACTGTTGTGGGACAGATAGCTGTAGAGAACTTAAACTCTGACGAATACTCTGTAGAGAATCCAGAATATTTTTGCGGACATATACAAATAAACTCGATAACTGAGCGATCATGGACACAAGAGGTAAACATTGGGAACTTGAAAATTAACTTTAAACTTGACACAGGTTCTGATGTAAACATAATTTCCAGACATTTGTTTGAAAAACTGCAGAACAAGCCACAAATTAAATCAACCACAAACCACATAACAGCTTATTCAGGCCATGAACTAAATATGCTAGGAAGCTGTGAGTTGGAATGTAAGGTAAACAATGAAATGAAAAAATTGAAATTCTATGTATCAGCATGCACACATGATCCTCCCATTTTAGGATTAGAGGCTGTCAAAATTTACATTAATTAGCCGTTTACATGCCACAAACATAGTAACCAACCCAATGTAAACGCGAAGAAAATCATTGAGGAATACCAAGATGTATTTCAGGGGTTAGGAAAATTGACTAATGCCTACGACATCACATTAGCAGAAAATGCTGTACCTCAAATATCAGCAGCTAGAAAGCTTCCACTAACCGTAAAGGAAAAAGTCAAAGTAGAGTTACAGAAAATGGTTGACCAAAAGATAATTGTCAAGGAAGAAGGACCAACAGACTGGGTTCTCCCTATTGTAGTGGTAAACAAACCCAGTGGATCAATCTGCATCTGTATGGATCCTAGACCTTTAAATGCTTAAATAAAGAGGGAGCATCACCCTTTGCCAACTCCTGACGCAATATTTGCAAAATGGAGGGTGCAAAGTATTTCAGTCCTCGATGCTTCCAGTGCGTGATGGCAAATTCCGTTAACCCCCAAAAGCTCTAAGTTATGCACAATATCAACTCCCTTTCGGTAGATACAGATTTCTACGCGTACCATTTGGGATCAAAAGCGCAACAAGAAATAATGCAAAAGGAAATCGATAAGTTACTTGAGGGTTTTGGAAGGAGTAATAAGCTACCTTGGCGATATCTTGATATATGGGCGTACGGAAGAAGAACACAATGAAAGACTTCAAGCATTACTTGAAAGAGCTCGAAAAATGAATTTCAAATTCAGCCTAAATAAGTTACAACTTGCAGTACCGACCATTAAGTACTTAGGTCATAGAATCACCCCCGATGGAATTTCCATTCATCAAGCCAAGGTTAAAATCATACAGGAATTCCCACAACCAAGTTTAAAAGTGGAACTTCAAAGATTCTTGGGGATGATTAATTTTTTGGGCCAATCCACCAAATACCATATCCAAATCTCTACATACCAAATCTCTCGGATAAGACTAATAACCTTCGTCAACTTCTACACAAAAACAATAATTTATTTGGGATGTAATACATACAACCGAGTTTGAACATCTTAAATCTTGTATAACGCATGCTCCAGTGCTCGCATTCTTGATGAAACCAAGCCAACAACTCTCTCCGTGGATGCCAGTTCGTTTTGGCTTGGTGCGGTATTACTGGAAGACAATAAACCGATCGCTTTTGCATCAGCTACTTTAACTCCAGCCCACGCGCTTTCGCACAGATTGAAAAAGAGTTCCTCGCTATAGTTTACGGATGTGAGCAGTTTCATTTCTATCTATACGGAAGACACTTTAATATCGAAACAGATCAAACACCTATTTCGGTTTAATAAACAAGCCATTGGAGAAAATCTCTCCACGGCTGCAACGCCTTTGTATTCGTTTTCTTCGTTACACAGCTACGTTAAACACACGTTCCGGTAAAAACATGTATATGGCTGACGCACTGTCTCGGCAACCAAAAGACGATGCACGTGTTGAGACACCGTATCTGTTTGGTGAATCCAACGCAGTACATTCACTTGTAACCATGTCAGACACAAAGAGAACAATGTTTTTACAAGACGTGCAGGAAGACGAAGAATTCCAGTGCATTAAATTCTACATTCAAATGAGTGGCCAAAGCACAAACCTAAAGATGTACACAACGTTGCTCATATCTATTGGAAAGAAATGATGAATTTTACGAGAACAATGGTTACCTTTTCATGGGTTCAAAACTTATGATTCCAAAAGGTCAACGGGTGCCCATGCTTAACATCATACATCAAGCCCATCAAGGAATAAATTCTTGTTTAGCTAAAGCTAAAGATGCAATGTATTGGCGAGGTATGTCGGGTGACATCACCACATTTGTACAGAATTGTAACATTTGTCAAAGCTATTCCAGATCAAACACCCGGGAACCACTAATACCTCATTCTATACCTACTCTACCATGGGACAAATTGGGAACAGACTTCGTAAAAATAAATAACAAAGAGTTTATGGTTGTAGTTGACTACCATTCTAAATTTGCCGAAGTTCGACAAATGACCAGTACTAATGCTACAGCGGTCATTGCACAACTAAAGAGTATGTTTATGACTCATGGAATACCCAGTCAACTTGTTTCCGATAACGGACCTCCATTTAACTCGAGGGAAATGACAGAGTTCTACGACAAATGGAACATCACTCATATTACATCAAGTCCAACCTACCCAAGAAGCAATGGTCAGGTGGAGCGAACTAATGCAACCATTAAGGGTTTACTGATAAAGGCAGCCAGGGCCCAGGAAGACTTTGCAATCCCATTAATGGAATACAATGCTACACCGAAGTACCAGTTATCATCACCGGCAGAAATGCTAATGGGCCGACGAATACGCACAATGCTTCCCATTCCTGACACACTTCTCAAACCTGCATTCCATACAGAAAACACCCATAATTCATTAATCCATAAACAAAACCTTCAAAAGAAACATCATGACCTACAAGCCAAGCCTCTTCCCATACTATATCCAGGCCAGACTGTCCTTATGCAGAAAGAGTTCAGAAATTGGGTACCTGCTACAGTAACTCAACGCGAAGCTACACCAAGATCCTACACTGTGAAGACCCCTGATGGAGCGTCCTATTGTAGAAATCGTGTCCATCTGCGTCCTACTCCGACTCCAAGCACACCAAAACCGACTCCGACTACGAGCACACCGAAACCGACGGTGCCTAACGTTCTGATGTACACTCCGGGGAAATCACTTCCTCTGACTTCATCTCCAGAGTCCACAACCCCACCACCGGTTCCAGCAGGGTCAGGCGGTCAGCATCCCTCAACTGTCGCCGTGGAAGACGGTGGTTCCCAGCGACTCAGCAGGCGGGATCGGGTGATCAAAATGCCTATTCGATTTCAAGACTAACTATTATCCAATTCATGTTTGACAATGTTATGTTATATGCACTTACTCAAGTAGTGGTAGTATTAAGAATATATTAATATTAATCTTTTTTTTTTTTATTTTTACATGCAAAGTGCAATTAATTTGTAATTTAAAAAAAAAAGGCCATGTCATAATATCGATACTTAGATGTTGTAGTTGTAGTAGTTCTTGTAGTTGTAGTAGCAGATATTGATATTATGTTTCTCACAGTTGGCAGCCTTGTCGTCAGAGGTTAGCAGATATAGGCAAAAAAGTTTCTAGACTGTCAAAATGTAGGCCTAGGCGTCTTATGATTGTAACCTTTGATTATGTACTTTTACGTGTACCTACAATAAAGCAGTTATATGAAATAAGTTGTAATACAATAAATATTATAATAAGCGTAATTGGAGCGTTGAGCTGCCATGTGTTATGCAGATTTTCTGTTGTTCTGTAAAAATATCATTACAATAGGATAAAGCATGTAGGTGTTATAAGTCGTAGAATTTTTATTCCTAAACGAAAAAAGAGTAAAATTGCGATTTTCATGAGAAATAATTCTTCGATTGCGCTAAAAAACGTGGAAGTTCTAAGTTCAGAGATTTTGAAAGCCTCCAGAAAATTTCATCGCAATTCGAGTATCGGTTTAGCCGGAATCGTGTTAACAAACACACAAAAATACAAACGGAAAAAAAAAGAAAAAAAGAAGAACATTCCGGATTTTTTTCTCCAGTGATAGTGGAATGGAATCTTAGCTTCGCTCGCTACGCTCATCAATAAAATAATATTTCCTTAACTGACAAATGTTTTATAACCTAGGAACCATACTCATAGGTTCTAACATTCATTCATTGCCTGGCTGTCTGGGGGTAGTCTCGCCTCCATAACCCGCAGGGTCAACAAAAACCCTACATCGTCTTTGTTGAAGAGCAATGCCAACAAAAAACACATCAATCGGTGGTCATTATGTTCGGATATTATCGTAAGACGTGACACACACACAGACGGACGGACAGGAAAAATGCAAATAGGAGAGCTTCGCTCCGTAACTGACCCCAAAGATTCGTATAATGTGCTAAGGTAATGGACAACTGTACAATTCACAACCATCTGACTACAGCTGTTTTTACAATCAGACATTTTCCGATAAGCTTTGTATTATGTTGAAATCTGGCCGGGAATCTCCCCTTGCCTAGAAGAGCAAGAATCTTCTGTCGTGCATCAGATGATTTATTTGGTAACCTGCCAGGGCAAACACAATACACTTGAACCCGATATAGTTCAAACGTTATTTTAACCTCTTGTTTCATCTAACTCGGAACAATTGTCGTTGAAACTGACTTGCTATTCTACAATGTGTTGTTTTAAACCAAGTGACGACTGGAATCTTACTACAACCCGATAAGGATTCGAACTCTGTCTTTCAACTCAGCTCAAATCCTAAGTAGGATTATTTTTAGCTTCCTATTTTCACACAATGTTACTTCCACACCCCCTCGAGTGTTTGCTAGCAAGTCTGTCTGCTATAGGAGAGTGCACTATGAAGTGGCTTGGTGAAATTGCTTTCAAATCCGCACTTCGGGCAGATCACGAGCGCATTTAGCTATGAACCCAGTCCAGTCAACTATGGATCTATCATCGTTAATGTACAATGTACAATAGTGTTTACAAGGTTGTTCATTTGTCATATTAATTTAAGGGGATATTAATTAATCTGAAGGCAGCTTCCTAGAGATTTTATTGGATGAGTTTAGTAGTATAGGCAAATTAAGGTTGGAGACGGAAATAATTATTAGAAAGCTGATTCTTTTTGTAATACGTTCATTGGGGCTCCCTATATATCTCCAGAAAAATCCCCAAAAATCCTACTTGGGGAACACCCTTCAATTTTGAAAAAATCGCCGCCATCTTGAAGTTTTCAAAAAAAATGCCATAACTTAGGAGTAGATAGTCCTTTAGAGGCTACATGGAGTTGACATAACATGCGTTGAACGGAGTAAAGATGAAGCTTCCAGTCACCTGTCCTTTCTACTCTCACGAAGTCTTGCATTACCCACACTTGATCGAAGTACTGCAACCACAATTAGGCAGTTCGACTACTTTTTTCAAGTGCTTTCATCGCGCTGCATATGATGATCTGGCGACTAGCCACTCCCAGACCAGAGGACCGTGAGGCTAGGAAACGGGACGGCTCGAGGTACCACTGGAGTGACTACCTTGATAAGATATGCTCGATAATTCTCTCACGCCACGCTGATGCACGTCTCATCATACTCTTAGACGACAAGTATGACCTTCCCTTTAGCATCAAGGATGATGAGCACGATCGACGGGCAGCGAAACATCTACACATCCCAAATGTTTTTCCCTAAGCCTAAAGACACGTTTCCAGAAGCTGCTGAATTCAATAAGCTGATGGTCAGTTCAGGAAATAAGGTCAGACTGCAGAGACTTATGAAGAAACAGATGAAAGCAAAAATTGGTCAGCTGCGTAGTGGTGTCATATATTGTGAGGACAATACGTCAACTAACCTGAGCACTGGCGTTACGAGCGATGAGTACGTCTTCAAGCATCCAGAAGCAGAAACAATGCTGCTTTCAACGTATGCCAAGCTGCGAGCTGGGAATTATACTGGAACAGTTGTTCTAGACAGCGAGGACACAGATGTATAATGTACAAGCAGCTTATGTCTCACAACAATTCAGAGGAGACCTGCTGATAAAACGTAAGCATTCAATAATCAACTGCAATGCCCTACTGTCAGCAGAGGTCGCCGATGCCATCATACCTCTACTTGTCATCACAGGCAGTGACCACACATCAGGTTTCTATGGGCATGGCAAAAAAACAAGTATTGCAGAAATTAATCAATGACTCAGAGGCCAGAGAGCTTCTTGTAAGAGTAGGTGAAAGTGTGGAGCTAGAGGACAAAGTCAGAGCAAATATGAAGGCATTTGTCCTCTCAAAATTCTATGCTGAAAGTGCAGATGCTACCTGCGTGCAAGCCAGAGCTTCCAAGTGGCACAAAATGAAGAACAAGAGTACGATTCGACTCCCACCTGACGACGACTCGTTGGATCTTCATGTGCAAAGGACGAATTACATTGCGTATTGCCAGCTCCATTACGAGCTGCTAGAGCATCCGTCCCCCATTGGTCACGGCTGGGAAATTCTAAATGGGAAGTGCCGACCAGTGCGCCACACCCTACCCCTCTTTCCCCAGCAGCTCAAAACTCGTGGTTGTCCAGATGATAGTGGTGAAGATAGTGGCAGCGATGATGAGAGGAGTGAGTGTGGAGAGTCAACAGATTCGGACGAACAGTAATGGTGCATATAGGGAGTGCACTAATGATTGTAGTGCTTCGTACAGAATTTGTCATAGTTCTACTGTCAATTATTCAAAATACTTGAACAGGGCTTTCATTCGAGTCTTATATGAAAGTTCTACTACGATTTCGAGAAACGGGGTATTCCAAGCTGCAAATCGACGGCCATCTTGGATTCGAATTTTAAAAAAAATGGATATTATCGCCAAACCGACTTCAGATGCGAATTCCTCGACCCTCAAAACCATAAAAACCACATTACTACGCGATACTTTAGGCTAAACCCTTGCAAAGATAGCGTACCAGACGTGGCAAATGGCAGCAATATTGGATTTTGAGCTCTGGCGGAGTATGCCCACACTTTCGCGAGGGGCATGGGGGCTAAATTTTTTATAAAACCTTCTAAGAGAACAATTCCGTTGAGAAATAGTCATTGTCTCTCAATTCATGTACCATAACCACTCTTATCACAGCTCCTTAGAAAATCGCTAAATTATTGTCTATAAAATTAACACATATTTTCGTATTATTGTTGAAGTTTTGATCAATTATTATATTCATGAGCACTATCTGGTAGCTCTACTGTCAGTTATTCAAAATTTTATAAACACGGCTTTCATTTGAGTCTTATATGAAAGTTCTACTACGATTTCGAGACACTGAGTATTCCAAGCTGCAAATCGACGGCCATCTTGGAATCGAATTTTGAAAAAAAAAATGTTCTAATCACCAAAACGACTTCAGAAACGAATTCCTCGCCCCCAAAAACCAAAAAAACCACATCCTACGCGATACTTTAGGCTAAACCCTTTGCAATGATAGTGTCAGACGTGGCAAATAGCAGCCATATTGGATTTTGGGCTCTGGCGGAGTATGCCCACACTTTCGCGAGAGGCATGGGGGCTAAATGTTTTATAAAACCTTCTTAGAGGACAGATTCGTTGAGAAATTGTCATTGACTCTCAACGGTCACAAAAGTGTCGGAAATGACCCTACTTTTTTGAAAACTGCAAGATGGCGGCGTGTTTTTTTTTTAAATTTAAGGGTGTTCCCTACGTAGGATTTTTAGGGTTTTTTTCTGGAGAAACGGGGGCCCCTGAACGTATTACAAAAGAATCAGCTTTCTAATCACTTTTTGGGCATTTTTTTGAAAACTGAAGAGGGCGGCGTTTTTTTTAAAAATTTAAGGGGTGTTCCCTACGTAAAATTTTTTGGTGATTTTTCGGGAGATTTAAGGGGGCCCCAAATGAAGTTTTAAAAAAGGGATTCAGTTTTCTAATACTTTTCGGCTTTTTTTAAAAAAACTGCAAGATGACCGGTTTTTTTTCAAAATTTAAGGGTTTACCCAGTAGGATTTTTGGGGATTTTTCGGAGATAAAGGGGGCCCCAATGAACGTTTTACAAAAAAAATCAGTTTTTAATAATTATTTCCGTTCGAACCCGAATTTTAGTCGAATTTGCCTATCTAAAGGAATTTAAGGGAAAGGTTTCTAAAGTCGCAACAAAGAATAGAGAAAAAATATAGCTGAGTTTTTATTAAGCACCAAGTAAAATCGTGATCAAAAGGAGTTCATTTGTACATTAATTAAGGGGATGTTAATTTAAGCAGAAGGCCGTTTCCACCAATTAGATGGTTCGGGAATTTTAGTAAAGAAAAACTAAGTCTAAAAAGAAGAGAGAATATACTATAGCTAGGTTTCTAAAAAAGCTTAGTACAAGTGTACAAGGTTGTTTAGTTGTCACATTTACTTTAAAAAAGGAATGTTTTTAATCAGAATGCAGCTTTTAGAGTTTTTGTTGGATGATTTAGGAATAATAGTAAAAGGGTTAAATTTGCAACAGAGAAAAGAGAATTACTAAAGCGGGGTTTTTTTAATGTGCCCAAAGTAAAAATAGTATCACAAAGAAGTTCATAGTAATTTAAAAATTTAAAGGGAGTTAATTAATTGTATGCCTTCCTAGCGATTTTGATGGTGATAAGGTTTATAGTGGAAGGAGTCCAAAAGTCGCAACAGAAAAAATAGAATATGCTATTGCTGCAGTTCTATTAATGTACCAAGTACAATAGTAATCACAAGGAAGTCTTATTGTTACACTAACAGTAAGGGGATGTCAATTAATCAGAATGCAGCTTCGTAGAGATTTTGTAGAACAAGTTTAGGAATTATAGTGGAAGGAGTCCAAAGTTTCAACAACGAAAAGAGAATATACTATAGCTGGGTTATTATTAATGCAGCAAGTTCGATAGTGATAGGTAGTTTAATTGTCACATTAACATTAAGGGGATGTTAATGAGTCAGAATGCAGCTTCCTAGCGATTTTGTTGGATAGTAAAGGAATTATAGTGGAAGGAGTCCAAAGTCGCAACAGAAAATAGAGAATTGACTAATGCTGTGTTAATTAATGTACCAAGTACAATAGTGATCGCAAAGTAGTTCAGTTGTCACAATAACATTAAGGGGATGTAAATTAATCTTAATGCAGCTTCCTAGCGTTTTTGTTGGATGCGTTTAGGAATTATAGTGAAATGAGCCAAAATCGAAAACAAAGAAAAGAGAATATACTATAGCTGGGTTTCTTTTATGCGCTTATTACAATAGTGATCGCAAGGTAGTTCAGTTCTCACATTCACATTAAGGGGATGTTAAATAATCAGAATGCAGCTTCCTAGCGATTTTTTGGATGAGTTTAGGAATTATAGTGGATGAGTCCATAGTCGCAACATAGAAAAGAAAATATACTATATCTGGGTATCTATAAATGAACCAAGTACAATAAAGATCACAAGGCAGTTCAGTTGTTACATTAACATTAAAGGGGGATGTTAATTAATTAGAATGCAGCTTTCCTGGCGTTTTTGTTGGATGAGTTTAGGAATTATAGTGGAAGGAGCCCAAACGTCGCAAAAAATTTAAAAGAAAAATATACTATAGCTGGGTTACTATGAATGCATCAAGTACAATAGTGATCACAAGGTAGTTCACTTGTCCCCTTAATATTAAGGGGATGTTAGTTATTCTGAATGCAACTTCTTAGTGATAATGTTGGATGAGTTTAGGAATTATAGTGGAAGGTTTTCCAAGTCGCACAAAGAAAAAAGAATAGACTACAGCTGGGTTCCTGTAAATGATACGAAGCCACAATAGTGATCACAAGGTTTAGGTTGTTGTCACTTTTACATTAAGGGGATGTTAATAAATCTGAAAGCAGCTTTTTAGCGATTTTGTTGTTGAGTTTAGGAATTATCGTGAAAAGAGTCCAAAGTCGCAACAGAGAAAAGAGAATATACTATAGCTGAGTTTCTATTAATGTACCATGTATAAATAGTGTTTACAAGGTTGTTCAATTGTCATATTAATATGAAGGGGATGTAAATTAATCTGAAGGCACTTCCTTGCGATTTTGTTGGATGAGTTTAGGAATTATAATGGAAGGAGTCCAAAGTCGCAACAGAGAAAATAGAATATACTTTAGCTGGGCTTCTATTAATGTGCCAAGTACAATAGTGATCACAAGGTAGTTCAGTTGTCACATTTACATTAAGGGGATGTTAATTAATCAGAATGCAGCTTTCTAGCGATTTTGTTGATTGAGTTTAGGAATTATAGTGGAAGGAGTCCAAAGTCGCAACAGAGAAAATAGAATATACTGTAGCTGGGCTTCTATTAATGTGCCAAGTACAATAGTGATCTCAAGGGAAAATCAGTAGTCACATTTATATTAAGGGAATGTTAATTAATCTGTATGCACATTCCTAGCGATTTTGATGGATGAGTTAGGAATTATAGTGGAAGGAGTCCTTAGTGTAACAGAGAAAATAGAATATGCTATAGCTGGGGTTCTATTAATGTCCCAAAGGGTACAATAGTGATCACATGGTAGTCTTTTTGTTACACTCACATTAGGGTGTGTTAATTAATCAGAATGCAGCTTCCTAGGGGTTTTTTGTAGGATGAGTTTAGGAATTATAGTGGAAGTAGTAAAAAGGTTCAAACAACGAAAAGAGAATATACTATAGCTGGGTTTCTATTAATGCAGCAAGTTCGAAGTGATCACAAGGTAGTTAAATTGTCATATTACATTGAGGGGATGTTAATTAGTCAGAATGCAGCTTCCTAGCGATTTTTGTTGGATAAGTTTAGGAACTATAGTGAAAGGAGAACAAAGTCGCAACAAAGAAAAGAGAATATACTATGGGGGGTTTGTATTAATGTACCAAGTACAATAGTGATCTCAAGTATTCAGTAGTCACATTATATTAAGGGGATGTTAATTAATCAGAAGGCAGCTTCCTTGCGATTTTGTTGGATAAGTAAAGGATATATAGTGGAAGGAGTTCAAAGTCGCAACAGAAAATAGAGAATTGACTAAAGCTGTGTTAATTAATGTACCAAGGACAATAGTGATCGCAAAGTAGTTCAGTTGTACAATAACATTAAGGAGATGTTAATTAATCTTAATGCAGCTTTCTAGCGATTTTGTTGGATGAGTTTGGGGAAATTATAGTGAAATGAGCCCAAAAAATTGCAACAAAGAAAGAGAATATATTATAGCTGGTTTTCTTTTTATGCGCTTATTACAATAGTGTACACAAGGTATTTATATTGTTACACTTACATTAGGGGATGTTAATTAATCAGAATGCAGCTTCCTAAAGATTTTGTAGAATGAGTTTAGGAATTATGTGGAAGGAGCCCAAAAGTCGCAACAAAGAAAAGAGGAATATACTATAGCTGGGTTTCTATTAATGTACCAAGAATAATAGTGATCACAAGGTAGTTCACTTGTCACATTATGCTAAGGGGATGTTAGTTAATCTGATTTGCAGCTTCTTAGCGATTTTGTTAGAAGAGTTTAGGAACTATAGCGGAAGGTGTCCAAAGTCCAAACAAAAAAAAAAAGAATATACTATAGCGGGGTTTCTATTAATGTAACCAAGCATAATAGTGACACAAGGTAGTGTAGTTGTACATTTACATTAAAGGAATGTTAATAAATGTGAATGCATCTTTTAAGCGATTTTGTTGTATGAGTTTAGGAATTATCGTGAAAGGAGTCCAAAGTCGCAACAGAGAAAAGAGAATATACTATAGCTGGGTTTCTAATTATGTACCTAGTACAATATGATCACAAGGTAGTCTAATTAAAAACATTACATTAAGGGGATGTTAATTAATCAGAATTAGCTTCCAAGCGATTTTGTTGGGATGTTAATTAATCAGAATTTAGCTTCCAAGGGATTTTGTTGGATGAGTTTAGGAATTATAGTGAAAGGAGTTCAAAGTCGCAACAGAAAATAGAGAATTGACTAAAGCTGTGTTAATTAATGTACCAAGTACAATAGTGATCGCAAAGTAGTTCAGTTGTCACAATAACATTAAGGGGATGTTAATTAATCTTAATGCAGCTTCCTAGCGATTTTGTTGGATGAGTTTAGGAATTATAGTGAAATGAGTCCAAAATTGCAACAAAGAAAAGAGAATACATTATACCTGGGTTTCTTTTTATGCGCTTATTACAATAGTGAACACAAGGTATTCTTATTGTTACACTAACATTAAGGGAATGTTAATTAATCTGAATGCAGCTTCCTAGCGATTTTGTTGGATGAGTTTAGGAATTATAGTGGAAGGAGTCCAAAGTCGCAACAAAGAAAAGAGAATATACTATAGCTGGGTTTCTATTAATGTACCAAGTACAATTGTGATCACAAGGAAGTTCACTTGTCACATTATGCTAAGGGGATGTTAGTTAATCTGAGTGCAGCTTCTTAGCGATTTTGTTAGATGAGTTTAGGAATTATAGTGGAAGGTGTCCAAAGTCCAAACAAAGAAAAAAGAATATACTATAGCTGGGTTTCTATTAATGTAACCAAGCACAATAGTGATCACAAGGTAGTGTAGTTGTCACATTTACATTAAAGGAATGTTATTAAATGTGAATGCATCTTTTAAGCGATTTTGTTGTATGAGTTTAGGAATTATCGTGAAAGGAGTCCAAAGTCGCAACAGAGAAAAGAGAATATACTATAGCTGGGTTTCTATTAATGCACCAAGTACAATGGGGTATATGCAAAGTTCAAAAATGCTAATTAATGGGTGTTTCCTGATGTTCTTTTAATTCTAAACACAATAAAATTGGTTAGAACGTTTGAAAAAAATGTATTCTATAAGAAAACTGTGTTTGAAAATGCGTAATTTTCAAATGCCGCCGTGGCAACCGATAACGCGCTCTGATTGGTCGTGACGTCACCCGCCATGTAAGAGGCACGTAGAGGCAGTGGACTTGCTTGGTTGACGCGCAAATCCAATATGCAGGCCTACCTGACAGAATGGATTTAAGGAAGGCAGAGGCTAATAATATTAATTAACCAGAAATCTCTGATTCTAATAGGTGAATGAGTAATTAACCATACTTCACTGCCATTCGATGATAACGTACAAACCTACTAAAATTAACTTTCCCGCAACACCTCCGTGCGCAAAACCACCGTAAGAACAGCTATCTAGGCCTAGGATTTTCAAGTATAGGTTTGGCTATTCGACGCCTAGAAGGGCAATATATACAAGAAAATATATTCATGTAATTTATACAGTAAGACACAATGAGTAATTTATCACAATACAATGCCACCACTAATTAATAACGAATATAACGTACTAAAAAATACGATTTTCTGTGCATAACCCCCGAGATTGTAGGCCTAATAGGCCGGGCATATAGCTCGGCCTACAATTAAAAGTTAATTTCCCCACATTATTTATACAGTAAGACGCATGAGTAATTTATCATAATACAATGCCTTCACTAATTAATAACGAATATAACGTACCAAAAAATACGATTTCCCGTGCATAACCCCCGAGATTGTAGGCCTAATAGGCCGGGCATATAGCTCGGCCTACAATTAAAAGTTAATTTTGCACGTAATTTATACAGTGAGACACATGAGTAATTTATCATAATACAATGCCACCACTAATTAATAACGAATATAACGTACCAAAAAATACGTTTTCCCGTGCATAACCCCCGACATTGTACGCCTATAGGCCGGGCATATAGCTCGGCCTACAATAAAAAGTTAATTTTGCACTTTTATAGATTAGAAAATGATTTTAAAAGCTCACGGACATTAATAATTAGCATAATAAATAAATAAATAAATTTTATTTAGAGTCTATCCACTCAGTTATATAACTGATTTTCAGTGGAGGACTTTAAATCAAAGCGACCAAGCCAACCCTGTAGGCCCCGACGCAATCGACGAGTGAGCGATAACCAACCAAAGATCGATATTTTTAATAGGAAATATAGCAATCAGTGGTATAGACAGTGCGAACACCCGCGAATCAACGCCAGAATCAACAAGGCCGATTCAGAACAACTCTGAATTTACTATGTGCTTCGTTGCTAGGACGGCTCCAAAGTCACCGTTTACAAACTCCTAAGACACAAACTGATGGACTTAAGTCCAAATCAGAAGTAAAAAAACTTCTGACTTTAGCGGGAATCGAACCCTGAGTCTTCTGCCTTGGAAGCAGATACGCTAACAACAAGACCTATTAGCCACACAAGACCAATGAGCCAACCACAACCCATGTTTATTTACCACCGTGAGGTTAGCGATCAGGATTTTCACTTTTATGTAGGATGGCTATTCGACGCCAAGAAGGGTAATGCATACAAGAAGAATACATATTTTTGTAACTTATACAGTAAGATAAATTAGTAACTTATCATAATACAATGCCACCTCTAATTAAAACGAATATATTGTATAAAAAAAATTCCCCGTGCGAAACCCCCGAGATTATTGACCTATAGGCCGGGCATATAGCTCGGCCTACAATCTAAAAGTTCGTACTGGCAACCACAACATTCCCTATATCATTGCTATGTTACAATGTCAATTTACGCCTCAAATCTTTGGGAACACGTAGCTACACAAGTGCTAGTGCATAAAGGAACAACACAATACTTATAATTCGATATTCATTGCTGATTGCCGCGAAAGCAGGGCCCCAGCGCGTGTTATCCCAATGCGTCCGCTGGTAGCCTACATGGCCGGTGACGTCACGAAAATGGCGCGCGACCAGGTGCGTTTCAAAACACTAATTTGACCAAGAAAACTAAAAACAATATTACGGCCAAACTAATAAATGTAGAGACCTAATTTTTTTTGGTGTTCTATAGGGTGTTAGTGGCTATCGACAAAATACACTTACAGAATTTGTGCAAATAGCCTATTATGATCACAAGGTAGTTTAGTTGTCACATTTATATTAAGGGGATGTTAATTAATCAGAATGCAGCTTCCTAGCGATTTTGTTGGATGAGTTTAGGAATTATAATAGAAGGAAACCAAAGTCGCAACAAAGAAGAGAGAATATACTATAGCTAGGTTTCTATTAATGCATCAAGTACAATAGTGATCACAAGGTAGTTCAGTTGTCACATTTACATTGAGGGATGTTAATTAGTCAGAATGCAGCTTCTAGCGATTTTGTTGGATAAGTAAAGGAATTATAGTGGAAGGAGTCCAAAGTCGCAACAGAAAATAGAGAATTGACTAAAGCTGTGTTAATTAATGTACCAATTACAATAGTGATAACAAGGTAGTTCAGTTCTCACATTTACATTAAGGGGATGTTTATCAATCAGAATGCAGCTTCCTAGCGATTTTGTTGGATGAATTTAGGAATTATAGTGGAAGGAGTCCAAAATTGCAACAAAGAAAAGAGAATATACTATAGCTGGGTTTCTTTTTATGCAATTATTACAATAGTGATAACAAGGTAGTTCAGTTCTCACATTTACAGTAAGGGGATGTTAAATAATCAGATTGCAGCTTCCTAGCGTTTTTGTTGGATGAGTTTAGGAATTATAGTGGAAGGAGTCGCAAAGTCGCAACAGAAAAAAAAATAGACTATAGCTGGGTTTATATTAATGTACGAAATACAATAGTGGTCGCATATTGTTCAGTTGTCACGTTAACATTAAAGGGATGTTAATTAATCTGAATGTAGCTTCCTAGCAATTTTGTTGGATGAGTTTAGGAATTATAGTGGAAGGAGTCCAAAGTCGCAACTAAGAAAAGAAAATATACTATAGCTGGGTTACTATTAATGCATCAAGTACAATAGTGATCACAAGGTAGTTAAGTTGTCACATTTACATTAAGGGAATGTTAATTAATATGAATGCAGATTTCTAGTGATTTTGTTGTATGAGTTTAGGAATTATCGTGGAAGGAGTCCAAAGTCGCAACTAAGAAAAGAAAATATACTATAGCTGAGTTTCTATTAATGATGGCTCGGAGCTTAGCAGGAGACAGCATGGTAGATTGCAAGTTCCTCTTATTAAAACTATCTACCTGAATTTAGTTGCATAAAACGTAGTACTTTTTAAGGGAGACATGCTGCACTATACGTATCACTTTTCTATATGTCTGTCAGTCCGTCTGTTTTTGTGTCACGTCTCACGGTAATAACCGAATACATCCTACGATTAATATGCGTTTTTGTTGACATTTCCCTCCATCAAAGATAATACCCGAGGGGTATGTATGTACCCGGCACCTCCACCAATCGTGAAGCTTGGTACAAGCGTACTATTTGTTAAAAGTGCTTGAAATTTCGTCCCGCTGTGTATTTATTTAGTTATGAACTTGGGCAAGTACGCTGCGCCATCAGGTATAAGTCAAAAATAGACATTCAATAAATAGTAGTACAACTTTATTTTTTAAAACAAAGCTCTGCCTTTACATTAAGGTTGCCTTAAAACACAGAATAACAAAAATTAAAATTAATTTACATTTATACAAATTACGTTTAACAATAAGTAAAATTAGTTACAGATTATGAAAAAATGAAATGAAGATATATATATATATATATATATATATATATATATATATATATATATATATATGTATATATATGATAAAAAGAAGGATCTTGGGTAAAACCGCGTCGAAAATTTACCCAAGATCCTTGTTTTTATCCTATGACGGGCCGCGAAAACCTACAACAATCCATATATATATATATATATACATATCAGAAGAATTCAACAAGAAGAACAGAATTCATTAAAATATATTGCCAATGTTGATGTAAGAGTTATTTCGTTAAAGTTGTATATTACACATCCATTTATTGTTTCATGAGTTTTGAGTTTGAGCCTAGGCTGTTTACAACACAGTTCAAACTTTTTATTTTTATTTTCGTACAGCCGAAATAACTACGCGTGATGCAAGATGCAACTCACATGCTTTTGCACAATCATTAGATAAACAAAACAAACGGGAAAGAATAATTAAAAGATTTCTATTCTAGAGTTATAAAAATAACTTTCCTTACAAAAATAAACGAAACACTTATTATGTTTCCGACGTTTATCTATTCACTAAAACTATAAAATCGACCTCTTCGTAAAGGAATTCATTTTTTTTTTAGCTTTTTTGCTCTCTTTTAAGCGGCGATATAGGAACACGTTAGGTCAACAGATAAACATTTATTGGATTCAAGAATATAAGATCTCGATATCTGCGCGTCCCTGGCTAGACGATGTTCCTACAAGAAACAGTCAACATAAAATTGCTACGGCTCCGTTAACCCAGGGGCTCTTTTGAACGACTGAGACTGCCCAGGGAGCTGGCCCTCTTTACAAATTTATATTTACCAAAAAATAAACAAGCTCTTTATTTAAATGTTAAAGGATTATTTTGGACGTTACTCACCTATTACATCTGCATCGTGATATTTTAACTTTTGTTCGAAAGTCATTTTAATAGGACATTCAATTTAAAAAAAAAAACAGAACAGAGCTAAGCCCAAAAATACTTTTTTAACTTTCAAAAACAATGTTAAATTGAAATTATTTGGACACACAGTTCTTAAAATATATATATATATATATATATATATGTTTGTTCTTAAGTTTTCGCGGACGTATTGTATGTTGTTATTGTCTTCCGGGACATTCCGCCGCTTGTTTGAGTTTGCTGCTACAGACCTTTGTCTGTAGCCTGGCACTCGACGTTTCGCCAGAATCGCATCATACCAGATGCGAATCATTATATATCATCATCATATATATTTATATGATGTTACACTTTACGGAAATAATCACGCTATATTGGATGTTTAAAACAAATATTTAATTAAAACTTCAACGTTTCAGAATTAGACTAGGCTTCCATTTTCAAGAAGAGTTGGTATAAAACAATAAAAAATCTAAATTA
>JAMZAV010011404.1:0-20001 GCA_024449915.1 Sweltsa coloradensis | reverse complement strand
ATAGGAAATGGGAAAGTTTGCCAACCTAAGTGGGCCTGAAACACAATCTTTATAGATCACTCCTCATGATTGCTGTAAATAGCCAAGTGATTATACCTTCATTGTGGAATGCAGATGACTGGTTTGAAAAATAATCCCATGAAGATACGGAGAGCTTGGCTGACCCTCCAGCTGTCAGCTTGTTAACCTGTAAAGAAATAAGTTACAATTAGAATACTATTACGTATTATTATTATTATTATTATTATTATTATTTATTGGTAAATAAACTTAACAGGTGTAGTCTAAGAGGAAAAATTGTTCAATGGTTCGAATCATATTTAAATAGAAGAGTGCAAATCGTAGTCACACACAGCCAAGATGGCGCCAAGCCCATCCGCGCGCGTTCACCGCTCCCTAAATAAGTTTTGATTTTCCGCGGTCTTACTTGTAATTTCAGTGTTTTTTCTTTATGCTCGTGTGTCGAAAGTGAACTTCTACTCGTGTGAGAACTCACGTGGCAATAACTTAAATGTACACTATGCAAATCGTGAGTATAGCTTCTCTGCGCTCGCTTCAGCAGGGCTCCGGACGCACGCGGCATCCGTCCCGCCTGTGGCCTCGAGAAGCCCTCGTCCTCGCTCAAAGTGGTCTTCAACATCCCCGGCGTGTCAACTGGCATGCCTGCTACTGCTCGCCGGCGACATACACGTGAACCCCGGACCCGTGGCCGCCAAACGTGATCAACAAGGGAAGCGCAATGTTATTTCAATACACTACATGAATGCGCGGAGTATCGCAAAAAACACTAAACTAGAAGACTTCAATGTGCACTTTGGCGACAACAGCGAGTTCGATGTGATATGTATCTCGGAGACATGGCTAAACGTAAACAACTTCGAGAATGAGGTATTAGACGAGAGCCAGTATACATCGTACCGCCGTGATAGACGCCAAGCGACGAATTCAACTAAACTGAAGAGAGGTGGGGGTGTTTTAATATCTGTGAACGTCTACGCAGAGCGTAGCACTGCAAAGCTGGGAACAGGTGCGGCACTATATGACCGGGTTCGACTTGGACGAAGATGATATTACCATGATGGCAAGACTCAACAATCGCCTCTATGATCTCAATCAACAAAAAGCGCGGCAGTCGAAGATAACGAGTTTCTTTAAAGTTGGCTAAATCAACAATGGTAAGTTTTACAAGTGTGATCTGTAGTGAAATGTAATCTTCTCGTCGTAATTTTATCTCGCACGCGCTAGTGAAAACACTCGCCTCTCGTAGTAAGCTGCTTGTTTAGCATTAAGAAAAACATCCACATCCTTGCAGTTAATGCTAATATACATACTCACAACACAAGACAAAAACATGATCTCCATCTTAGTCAATGTTCTACAAACCTTGGCCAGAAAAACTCCGATTATATAAATAAAATTCTCTTCAACCTTGTTCCAAAAGAAACCAAAGATATACCTCAATATATTAAATTTAAAAATGAGCTGACAAAATTTTTATTAAAGAGCTGGCCCTGTATTTGTGGGCAGTACTTATTTCGCCGCTCTTCATTCGAGCGGAATAAGTAGTCTTGTAGCCTGTCAACCCTTAATGCCTGATGGCGCGCGCGGTCAGCGTTGTCGATGAGGAGGCGCCACTCTTTCAACACAATAAAAAAGCAATTTAAATGTGTCGTGTTCTATTTGGCAACGTAGAGCCACGCGTTATCCAAGTGTCCAAGAAGGTATAATTGGTACACGAGTCGGCCTGTTTGTAAATTTAGTTTCTTTGAGGGATTAGCACTGCACACAAATTCAAGATTTCAATTTTACAAAAAGCTTACTACAGTGTAAATGACTATCACATCAACTGACCTACCGTAATTTTAAATCAGTTTGTTGTTAATGTTACAATATTTGAAATTTGGAAATTAATGTTCTTCTTATTCATTTCTTTTTATCCAAGTTACCTAATAAGTAATAATGTAATATTATATATATATATATATATATATATTTCTCGATTTGGTTGATCGGAAAACACTCCCGTGGGTGTAATTGTTTTTATTTACTACAATTCAGAATATATATAATATTGTAAACTTGCACTGTATCATTGGCTTTTGGCAGTAGGCCTATGTATTACCTAATATGAGAGACTATGTGATGAAAGATGATTACTTGTTAGTGACATGGAAATGATGGTATTTTATTATAGTAGATATACTGTATGAATAGTATTATAACATAGCCTATACTATTTTGTAAACTTCATTAAGTTTAATACTTGTGTAAAACTAAAATGGACTACACGGTGAAAACTGTAAATATTGTTATTTGTTGTTGTCCAAAATAAATTGAAATTGTTGTTTGTTCGGGTTCCGCTCGGGTTTCAGCGAAGCGAGCCGACCTCATTTGCAGCGGCAAGGGAGGGAAGTAAGATAGCATTAGCGAGTGCGAGAGAGACGAGACTAGGGCAACTCACGGCGGGGAATCGAGTGACAGTTGATTTGCTTGTTTCAGCTGTGCAGCAGTGGAATGGGAAGGAGTCTGATGTCAACACTGCAACGCCCACTATCAAAATATTTGCAGCGCGTGATTAGTGCTTGCATACTTACCCGTTATGCATTTAATTACAAACATTTAAACTATTAATAATCATGCTATTTGAGTGTATTTCATTGTCTCACTATAACTATGCATATATATTAAAGAATGCTAATTTCTAATTTTTTTAAATGTAATTTCGTTTCCGCGTTTTCCCGTTTACGACGTCCACTTTTTTTGTCCCTTCAAAAGCGTCCTAACGAAGTTTGACTGTACGTCATAGGCGAGACAAACTCAATGCTGCGGGCTAAACGGAGGGTCGTAGAGGCGCGGCGCTAGATCAGTCAACCTAGTTATATGTCTAAGCTTGTAATTAATCCACATGTATGTTTGGGTTTACTGGGCCTTTTAAGGGTTCAAGCGTTCGACCGGCAATCTTAAGACCCGGGTTCGGTACCACACTGAGGCGGGTTTTTGAAAATTTGGATTGTTTACCATTTAACAGAACAGTATTGTGTGTCGCCTACAGCACTCGTATCACATGTTCGCCATCAGTCCATTACCACAAGTTTAGGGATGTGTTTTATTTATTTTTCTTGGTATAATCCACAGTTAGGTGTTTCCTTACTTTTATTAAGATTGTATGCTGCCTCTTCCTACGCCGAGGTGACAAAAAAGTCGCTTCTTGCTAAAAGCGCTGGTGAACCATTTTTGTGTGTTTGCATGCCACTAGACAAAGTCACCAATATACACATTAAATATCACAAGCTCAAACTCACACAAATAAATTCAAGCTTCATGAACATAAAAATATTACAAACTTCAATAAAACATAAGAAATATTTCCAATGTAAAAATTACCGAAAATTGGTAATTTACCAGTGGAAATTACCAACTCACATCACTGTTTGGGACATATATCACATACCCTTGGACTTGGAGCGCGACTTGCTCTTGCTCTGCCTTGGAGTCTTGCTCCGCGAGTGCGTCTTGCCCCTGGAACTCTTGCTGTCCGAGCGAGACCTTGAGTGACTGCGCGAGTACGAGCGGCGACCCCTCGAGCGAGACCGGGACCGCCCCCCACGGGACCGAGAGCGGGACCTTGATCGGGACCGGCTGCGACGCCGAGATCGAGACCTCGAGCTGGAAAGAAACGACAATAATAATAATGATGATGTCCCGAGTACCTGAATTTCATTTACCACATTTAAGATTCCATCTAGGTCGATGTCGGAACGGCCTTGAAATTTTTATTGGTAATATCGATTTGAAAATGACATTACTTCGGTAATCGATAATGGCAAAAGTATCGATGTGCAGCATCCCTGATTTACATATGGTTTTGTCCAAGTCCGCAACTTTGTGCCGGTAAATCTTTGTGCAGAGCCTACTATTTTTCCTTCCAAATTGCGTTGCAATTGCAATTCTAGTAAGTCTCTTCTTTAAAAACATAGCCTAATACTATTTAACATCTTCTAGATGTAGGTTATTAAAAGAGCAATTGAATAAAGAAATAGAATGCGTGTACATAAGGTAAAAATCTTTGTTCAAAAGGACAAATCTATAATGTCCCCTAGCTCCTCAGATTGATATTTGAGTAACCTACCTCCGTCTGCGGCTGCTTCGACGATACGGCGAAGAAGGCCTGCCGTAACGAGCCATCTGCACTCGGAGCTCCCTCCCGTCGAGCAAGCGACCATCCATGGCATCGAGTGCATCTTCAGCGTCTCGTTTATCATAGAACCTGCAGACAAACAACAAGGTTCAATACAGCGCATCTAATTTTATACTTGGCAGGCCTAATGCCAGTTAGAAAGCGCAGCACTCGAGTACGCGGTCTGGTGTGAACTTGTTCAACTAGAGTTTGGTTGATCAGAATTCGTAGCATTGCCGCGCCGCCCAGCTAATGCCACTCTTTGTCATTGATTCTGCGTAGTATTTCGCTATTTCTACGACATAAACGTTCATATATTTATGTTTCATGTGGATAATACTATAATTTAATTTCTTATAGGCGTTTTATTTTTAATAGTGCAGAATTTCACGACATTTAATTAAACCAATTGTTTTTTAACGAAAATTGTCATGTAGGCCTACACACAGCATAGCATATTACAATTGTCTTGTTGCATGATGTCAAATATTATATTGACAATATATAAATCATTGGTTTTACGGTGACATACAAAGTATTTCGATTTAGAATAGATGATAATTAATAGGTCAATGGTGTTTAAACAACTAAGCCTAACCCACCAAATTAAAATTCAAATAGACAAGGTGATTAAGTGCATGATATCATTGAAATAAATATACATTGAAGTTGGATGCATGAAAGATGGACTTATTTAATAAACAAATCAAGTGTATTGCTATTTTTATCTCGGTATGCTTTCAATAAATCAAAATTATATAGGTGGCATACACTTTTTTGTATTTCGTGTTTTGTTCGTTCCAAAGAAAGAAACACGCGTAGGCCAAAATATTAATTATATTTAGAATGTGTATTCAGGCATTTTAAACAAATCTCAACATTACATTTCTGTGATATCAATTAAATCATGTGCTATTAAAGGAGTTTTCTAAGAGGAAAACGATATAGGCCCACGCAACATATTGGTTTGAATTGATTTATAAATTTACCTATGCCCCTACTTTCCGACTATTTAATTTTTCATTTAAATATTTTGGATTTTACTGTCATAATCTTTAACATTTTATTTTATAATTTAAAACTCAACATAAAAATCTTCCAATTCTATTTATTTTCTAACAATATTACAGGCAGTGCACTGTGACCTATCTGATTGACACGCCCTAGTTTCCCATGTCGTCTTCAAACCATTCAAATTGTACTATTTATTTGAACTTATACGATAAGAGCTCGTAGGCATAAGAGTTTTGTTGTTATATGTGGCGACTTATTATAATTAAAAGGCATGGATTCATCACTTCACGTTTTATTGTTCTTTGCTGTTGTCATAAAATTTATATCCGATAAACTAGCAGTTAAGGGCCGCAAGTTATATTCAAACATGTAGGGGCCTATAGTAATTTCAGTGATTATGAAAATTATTAATTTCTGATAATGGACGAAATAAAAATCATTGCCATGACATGCCAAGGAATGAGACTATGAATCACTGCACCTCGAGTGACCACTCCGCGCACCAAGAACTAAACAGATTAGTTGAGCGTCCCACCTACGAAATAAGGCAAAATAAACTTTAATTTATTGTACATTAGACCTTAATCATTCTTCTTGTGTGTATTGGTTTCACGCCATCAGACCACTTTTACGGGGATATATATATAGTTTTTGAGAGCCATTGCGCGCATGTAAAGCAAACGTAAAAACGCACGTGGCCCGAGTTGATCAACCAAACTCGGCGACGGTGCTGCGATCTCTTAGCCGTTGCGCCTCCCAATAGCAGCAATTTCGCTACGAACTCCTAGGTCTGAACCACCGCGTACGTTTTTTTTTTTTTAAATTTCCTATTCAGTTAAAAAATCTGATTTACAAAGGAGGACAACTAAATGAATCTACTTACATAGATGCAGATACAACAATGAACTAACAGACGAGTACCTAAATATTTGACATAATAGGCCTAATAGTATAACAATGTTTTAAATTAAATTAAAACACAATGATTTTGGTAACATGATTTTAACCCATTAGGCCATCACTATAGGTATTTTGCCCGTACGGAACCGTATTACGGGAGCTGGCACCCTGCCTATGGGCCGAAATCGCATGTATGCCTGGAATGTCAGAAAAATGTAAGCTTAGGCCAATTGTTTTTAGTTCATACTAGCTGACCCGTCGCGCGTTGTTGTGTGTTATGCCAGAACCCTTCGCGGGAGTGTACTTCTCCATAAGAAAATACGTATATATGTGTCAACTTTCATGGTGATAGGCCTATGTCCAACGGTGTCGAAGTCAATTCATTGGTGAGTCCTCTTTGCAGGCACCGATCATCACGTGGAGGAGTTACAACAAAATGGATAGCATAGAAACCTTCCCCGTGAAAAATACATATATGTGCCAAGTTTCATGGAGATCGGATGAAAAACGAATGTATCCTCCTTGCAGGCACCGATCACCACGTGGAGGATAGCATAGAAACCTTCCCCGTGAAAAATACATATATGTGCCAAGTTTCATGGAGATCGGATGAATGGTGTAGTCTATTAGGGATGTGCGGTTCCAGGTTTTGGTTTCGGTTCCAATTCCGGGTAGTCAAGTACCCGATTTTTTGGTTCCGGTTCCATCAAAATATGAATAAAAACATTAATTTATGGATTACTGAGATTAACCACTTGACAACTTAACAGGCCTATGAAAAACATACAAATATCTATAAAATTGCCAAATAATAGTAGTCTTTACGTGTATTACTTTATTATTAATGATAAAACCAAAATATTTACGTAACAGGACTAAAATATCTATAAAAGTCCAGCGCCGTTGCCAGCATCGTGTGTTAGCCCATAAGCGTAATGAGTGCGAGAGAGATAGTTCCGGCGATGCATCTTCGCAGCCAAGGTTGTAGCTGGCTGGGAGGAGGGGAGGGGCGTGCGCCGACCCAAGTGCGCGTTCGATCCAGGCGGACCGGCGGACTATTCAAGTTGTTGTGTGGGAAATGTATTAAAACAAATGTATCCTCTTGGCAGGCACCGATCACCACGTGTTGCGACAAAATGGATAGCATAGAAACCTTCCCCGTGAAAAAATACATATATGTGCCAAGTTTCATGGAGATCGGATGAATGGTGTAGTAATGCATAAAGGACAAACATACAGACATACATTCGTTTTTATAAGTATAGAAGATGATTTGCTTTTCCAGTTTATATTCCCGCCAGACCTAGGCCTAACCCTCCCATTAATATTAATGTGAAAAAATAATGAAAATTAATTTATAGAAAAAAAAATAATAAAAAAAAAAAATTGTTTTATCGATGGGGCAGCAAGCCAGTATAAAATATTCTTTAACTGTTGCAATCATCAAGCTGATTTTGGCTTTGAAGCCCAGTGGCACTTTTTTTAATGTCACATGGGAAATGACCATGGACGCATAGGAGAAACTGTTAAACGTCTAGTTTCTAAAGCCAGCTTACAGAGAACAAAAGACAATAAAATTTTGACTCCAGAAGATATGTTTGAATTTTGCAATAACATTTATCTATAAGAACACCCATGGAGGTAGAAACATGTTTGAGTGATCAGTTTGAATATCTGTGTTTAAACAGACTATTTAAATGTTTCATAATTAATTGTTGGTGAATGTTGCAATTAGAGATGTAAAATTTCCGGAAAGATAAATCTCGGAAATTTTCCGGAAATATTTCCAGAAATATTTCCGTAAATATTTCCGTGCCTAAAATACATGCAAATTGCAAATATAATGTGGTGGAGTGTAAGGATACGGTTACCTGAGTCTGTATGCAGGATGATACTATTGAATCCTACATAGAGATACTAGGTGTGGTAGGTGTAGACCCACTGCCACTGGTTGCGTGTTGTGTGAGCTTAAACTTTTTCTTAACATCTGAAGGACATTTAAAACACCCCTCCAAGTGCTTTTGCATCCTTGTAACATTCATGATATACAGTTTTGCACAGAACTTGCACCCATAGGAATCATTTTTAGTGTTAACTTGTGGTTGTTTTATAAAGTAACTTCTTATTAGTTTATTTTGATGTTTCCCCATACTGCAAACTTACAAACTAGGCCTAGGCCTACACTAAAACAATTAATACAATGTGAACTTGTCACTTGTCACATTCACATGTAGATCAACCCTTCTTCTTCTTGTTTTTTGTGGCCTTGGAAGCTTGGACCATGTGGCCAGTTAATATCTAGGTATTTTATTGCATTAAGAATAACTTAAGAATAACTTTATTCAACTTGATGTGCACATGGTACATGCATAACTCATTCATTCATAAGTAATAAAAATAAGAACAAAAGGGAAATGGAAGAAGCTGGGTGTCATGAGCTTGGAAACTATATATTAGCATTATTTCCAAGTGCACTGCACACATCATTCCTTTACATCTTTGCTACATTTTGTGCGGGAAATTTAAAATATATTTCCGGAAATTTTCCGGAAAGATAAACTCGGAAAATTTCCGGAAATATTTCCATTTCCGGAAAATTTCCCGTGGAAATATTTCCCATTTACATCCCTAGTTGCAATATGTAATTAGGATGTAAATTAATGTTATGACAATAGTTAGCCTGTTGTGATGTTCCAAGTCATCCTGGAGGCCAAGTCTTGAGACCACTCGTTTCAAGTCGAGAAGTGAGTCGAGTCGCTTATTCTATGTCACCGGTGACTTGGGGTAAACGATAATCGGTAGTCTTGGGACCATTTTCACGGCTTGAGGCTCCGCCCCCAACAATCCCATAGTGACCAATAGAAAACTTTGTTACAAAATAAAATCGATCAAAATCACAGCTAGTTAGATTGTAATAATCGATCTCTTTATTATGAAAGCTGTGCTATTTTGTTTTTGTATTGTTGTTTTGTTGTTGTTTTTGAAATGTAGGCCTAGATATCCAATCTCAGATAATTTTTTAAATGTACATATTTAATTTAAACTTGGTGTTTGATCAATTTGGAAAGTGGTGATGCATGTATTCATACGGGTACGTTAATTTGCCGGTTGCTAGCTCACCGTGCTACATCTATAATTGCATTTACAACGTTCAATTAGATTGATATGTCACAATTTATAACTACCAAATCAATAACAAACTGTTTTGATCGTCTCAAAACGACAAAGTTCACAAGTCACCACCAAATACCTCGTGGTTTGAAACGTGAAAAAACATTCGTTCCAAGTCACCGTGCGACTCGTGAACTTGTCCCCAAGACTACCGATTTGGCAATTTTGAGCGACTTGGAGGAATTTCTCGACTCAGAACGTGTGTGAGTTGAAACGAGTGGTTTCAAGACTTGGCTTCCTGCAACTCATTGAAATATATTTAATTTCCTTTTCCGAAGTGTCAATTTAGGCCTACTTTTCCCGATCGGTCCCGATTTGATTTCCTACAAAACCAGATAATACAAAGTTATAAACTAACACTGGTCAATACCAATAATATAACGCCCATGGAGAAAAGATTGTGATAACAATTTTGAGCACGAAATTGTTTCTCAGACAGATCTAGGCGTTCCGTAGGAGGGCCTAGCTGCGAGTTTTAGGGTTTAGCACCACCAACGACGTAGGTTAGGTTACGGGAAACAGCTTTTTCCGAATAAATGGGTTAACGAAATGGCTGTACGTCTAGGCCCCTAGTCACTAGGGGCGGGCCCTAGTCAATTAGAAATTACACGGATGCAAGTAAAATAATTTCCTATAATTTTGTCACACATGGCCCGGATTTATCTGGTTTTGTAGGAACCATGTTTATGACAAATTGTTTATCACTTCTTCCTGAAAAGATATGTACCTAGGCCTAGTCTCCAAATTGATATCCGCCGGATAGAAGACGAGATAATAACATTGGAATAATAAGTCCGCCATTTACTTGATTACCGGTACGTATTTTTTTAACTTTTGATAGGTAGGCCTAAACAACTTTTAGGAGATTTCACGATTTACGGAAACGAGTGTAAAACCCATTAAAATATCAAAGGGAAAAGGGCAGTTATAATTATTTATTGTATTATAGTTGTGTCTACAATATTAATACAACAGAAATGTGTTTTTACTTTCAGGAAAGCCTAATTATACACAAACAGCTGAGGTCCAGGTATTGGGGTGTATTCCAATAGCCGGACACTTCGCTCCGCCGCCATTGATACTCCATGTTAGGCCTATACGTAAATATTTATTTTTGCTGGATTGAAATTCAATAGCAAATAGACTATAAATAAATAAATTGTATTTAGAGTCTACCCACTCAGTTATATAGGCCTAACTGATTTTCAGTGGGGGACTTTAAATCAAAGCGACCAAGCCAACCCTGTAGGCCCCGACACAATCGACGAGTGAGCGATAACCAACCAAAGATCGATATTTTTAATAGGAAATATATAGCAATCAGTGGTATGGACAGTGCGAACACCCGCGAATCAACACCAGAATCAACAAGGCCGATTCAGAACAACTCTGAATTTATTATGTGCTTCGTTGCTAGGACGGCTCCAAAGTCACCGTTTACAAACTCCTACGACAAGAACTGCTGGACTTAAGAGCCTAATGCATAGACAGGTTTCAGGCGCGGCTGCAGAGGGTTAGAAATAAAATAACAAGCTCTACAATTATGATCAAATCATTATGGAAAAATTCAACTATACTAAAAAATAAATTTTGAACACATCGCATTTGTCTATTTTTTTCTTTGGTCGGTTATTGCTTTGGAAAAAAATGAAAACTTGGGAACTTGATGATGCACTTTACTGCATTGAAATAAGTAATATCCATGTTTCATGACAGCGACGTATTAATTTTACTATTTCGAACACTGTGGTGAAAGTTGATCTTATTTGAACCATAATTACGGATATAATCGTTAAATTTCATCAGAAAAAGCTACACAAAAAGGCACGGAATTGCGCCTAAAATGGGGATTGATGGCTGCACGGAGTTCCGCGTCTGTGCGTTAGGATCGTATGTACGAAAGACGATAACGGCAGCTCAGGCTATACGAACGCCTCGCCCAAGAAAATACGTAAACAGATGGACGACATTTTTAATTTTGTGTCTATGCGTAAAACGAGAAAAGTTGTCATTACGCTCATAAAACAAAACAGAAACCATCCCGGGCCTAGGCCCAGACAATGAAAATTATTTATAATACAACAGTGTAAGCTTCAAGTTACCTTAGGCTATATGACTAGAAATATGAATACAAACACATCACGTTTGACAACTCCTAGGCCTCTCCTAGCCAGCCCTAGGCCTGCACGACCGTGTTCTGACACTCCCGCACAAATAACTAGTTTTGATTATACAGAAAGCCTAATGTAGTTGAACAATAGTAGGGGATGATAGTCCTAGGCTATACAAAAATTTACGGAAACAATACCCTTTTTCTTTTCTTTCAATGCTCCTGTCATTAAATAAAAATGTTAAACAAAAGGCAGTGCAAATTTTCAGTGTTCATTTGATGATTTGCTGATTTAGATGGCGGTGGAATGCAGTGGGAAAGGTGGAAAATATCAATTGTTGTGTTTGTTGCTGCATTGGAAATTTTTTATTTTATTTTGATTTGATGGACTACGAAGAACACTGGGTTATTTTTTAGTACCGGTACGTGGCAGATGTGCAATGTAACTATGTAGTCAGGGGCATCTTTCCCACTAGGCCCACTAGGCACGGGCCTAGGGGCGGCAGCTCTTGGGGGGCGGCACTAGAACGAAACAAATTCAACAATGTTTGTTTTATTTATTTTATTATTTATTTTGATTATATCTCATAATGTAATTTTAGATTTTAAAACGTGTTTTGGAGCTTTTAAAAGTTGAAAATTTGCAAAAATTTCGCCTTTGGCGATATCAGTCCTTCGCACAGCTATAGCATTAATCTATATCCCGATTCCGTACTAGTTTTACTATGGGTTCGAAAAGTAATAATTTTGCGTGTTTTACTGTGGTGCTAGCTGCTGCAGCTCCTGAGACAAACAACTTTGTTGCAGAGAAGGTGCTACTTGTCCAGATTTTGGTTACCAGAATTTGGTTACCATACTTTTGACCATTTTGTTGCATGTTTCGCCTTTGGTGGCTAATGGCTATCAAATCAACATAAACTGTTTCACTGTTTAGAGTGAAACTTCATTAGCTATGCTATGCTTCTCCTAAACAACAAACAAAATAGTAGTGGGGAATGTGGGACTATGTAAGTACTAAACACCTGGTTGTAAATGAAGTGACAGCTAGCAGTGTATGTAAGCTACTTTATACAACATCTTTAAAAAATTCTTGCATAGGGATTGGTTCTTGCATCAATCGCTCAGGAGCGTCACATCAGTTTTTGGATGAGCGAAGCGAAGACTTCAATTTCACTGACCCCCAAAAAATATAGCTCGGGTGTTTGTAATTGTTTGTTTTTCTGTCTGTTTGTTAGCTAACAACCAGGCAAACGGCATAACCGATCTTGATGAAAATTGGAAGGGACCTTCGAAATCTCTAAACTTAGAGGTGTATTGTTTTTGGGCACAATCGAAGAAATATTTCTCATGAATATCGTACTTTTCCGATTTTTTTTCCGATTTTTAGTGCGATATTTTTCGTGACATTTGGTCCGATTCTGACCAAACGGGTAGGGCTACAACGTTTAAATTTCACATGGACATTAAGGTTATGGTGATGTATTGCTTTCTGCAAGAAACAGTTGAAAAAGTTATCCAGAATCCATAGAAATAAAGGTTTTAATATGAGTTGTTTTAGGTTTATAACAACAATTAACAAGTAACAATAGAAACTTGACAAAAATCACCTACAATGCATTCAAAAAGCACTTGCAAAGTGAAAGTGCAAACAAACGCAAAAAACGCAAACAAAAAACTTACAAAAATGATCATCCATCAACGCGGCGGGACTTTAGCGTTTTCCTAGTCTAATGTATTTGTGTTTAGTGCTGTACACCACAAAACATGTATTCAAAATTGATTTTTGTAACACCAAACTTATTATTCTCCGAAAGCAACTTATGTTTTTGTGTGTCATTGTTGGAGGCTAGAGTGGTGCATTATGACCTAACGGTTGACGCGTCCTTAATCTAATAAATAAACAAGAAGTACACAATTATCTACGTTACAACTTCTGTGATTATCTATGGGCTCAACACGACTATGGAATGCGGAATGCGAGAAGGCCTTCGCCTGTTCGCCATTAGAGTAATTTGCACCGGAAAGTCATAAAAATTGTTTCCGTCATAATAAATTACGAGTGAACAATAATAATGGGATGAGTAAAAAAAGTAAAAAATGTTTTATAAAAAAGGCGACCTCTCGCATTCAAAACAAGCGTGCTGACCAGTGAGCCAACACGACTACGGTGAGCGGGCGGTCTCCAGTGATACTTATGCAGATGCACGCTAACTTGAGACGAGCGTAAAACATTTGTCATTACAATTAGGGCACTTTCAATATTTTTAAAACCTTCTGCCGATATTTCTACAGTGTAATTTACGTCTTTATACATGAGATGCACATTATAATTGGATGAGCGTGGCGAGCGTAGCGAGCGTAGCGAAGATACTACACTGGAGAAAAAAATCCAGAATGTTTTTCTTTCTTTTTTTTCTTTTTTTTATTCTATTTGTATTTTTGTGTGTCTGTTAACACGATTCCGGCTAAACCGATACTCCAATTGCGATTAAATTTTCTGGAGACCTTCGAAATCTCTGAACTAAGAACTGCCACATTTTTGAACGCAATCGAAAAATTATTTCTCATGAAAATCGCAATTTTACGATTTTTTTCGATTTTAAAAATTACGATTAATTATAAAAATTAAAAATTAAAGTTTATTTTTTATTAAATTTAAATAATTTAAATAAAATCTTCAATGAAGTAATGATTTTTTCTCAGAACAACAGAAAATCCGCATAACACATGGCAGCTCAATGCTCCAATTACGCTCATCCAACAACGCGGTGGGACTTAAGCGTTTTCCTGGATGTGGCAGTCAGTCGCATAAAATCATCCAACTCGCCACCAAATAATATCTTGTGGTTTGAAACGTGGCTGGTAATGCGGGTAGCCTAGGACCCTAGGGGAGAAGACGCAACTGTATTGACAGAGCTACCGATAGCGGACGATTTAGTTTAGGTAGTCACCGCAAAATTTGAAAGCGCTCGGCCCTGCTTTCCGACTCTTAAGTCCAAATCAGAAGTTAAAAAACTTCTTACTTTGGCGGGAATCGAACCCTGGACCTTCTGCATTGGAAGCAGATACGCTAACCACACAAGACCAACGAGCCACACTAGAAGACCAACGAGACACACAATTGCACTCACATAAAAGTTAAACACATGAATAAATAAAATGGAACACTGTTAAAATTTCACAAGTTGCATTTTAACTTTTGTTTGAAAATTAGGTAATTTTTGGCCGAGATTTATTTATTTATGGGTTTCTATAAAGCATTACAGAATAATAATAACATTAGGCCTATACAGTTTACATATAAAATGCTTGATGCCCCTAGATACGTAGCGATGTCGCCATCTTGTGTTCGGCTACTGGGGTGTGCGGGTATTGGGTATAGTAGGCCTACGTAGTTAAATTGTGAACGCACTTCGACTTTTGAGTTTGATTATCGACCACGCAGGGCATCTATGATTGGCCGAGATGTTTTAAAATCGACCAATGAGGTATAAGTGCTGCGCACAATGGCATCATAAGACACAGCGCAACGCAAGCGTAGCATAAGAAATATAAACAAGTGCACCAGGCTGCTTGAACACCCAATTCATGTAAGCATAGCATAGGCGCGGAAGCGCAGCACAAGAGATGGTTATATTTTATATTTCTTACGCTTGAGCTTGCGTTCAGTTATGATTGACCAATAGGAATCCAGAAACAATAGGACTCAACACAAACGCCCATTTTCAGTTAAATCAAATTCACAACTATTGATGTTTGTGTCAGTGTCAAATTATTAATCATGGACGAACTCACAGAAGACGACGTTATTATCGAGTATGAAGTTGAGTCGACGTCTAGCGACGAGCTGTTAATTATGTACGTTAGGCAATATCCGCATCTCTATGATAATAGGCTACTGCAAATGCAAAGACGAAATGTCAAACGCAAAGTTGACGTGCAGTCATCTGATTACGAGCCTTCTAAAACTTGGCACGGCCTTGTAGTTTCTTTACGCCTCGCTTCCGTTATGACAATTGTGCTCGCATTATTCCTTGTGTTGCGCTTATGTTGCGCTTGGCGTTGCGCTACGCTTATGCTATGCCAATTGTGCGCCGCACTTAAGAATGTCTAAAAACAAAACTTCAAGCGTGTGACGTCATAATTAATGGTCGAAGAAGTGGTTTTAGACACGGCAGGCGCGATTTCTGCTAAAGGTGTCTGGGCATTGGGTAGGCCTACTTGATCCTAGGTTAGGTGGGGGGGGGGGGGGGGGGGGGGGGGGGGGGGGGGGGGGGGGGAAAAGCGTATGTTTTAATAATGGCTGTGTATAATCTTACGTTCGAACGTAAAAAGTACTGCAAATAAATCTTACGTTCAGTGCTTTCCCGCCGTTTACCCGCCGAACGTAAGAACTGTTTAGGCCTATTACGTTGTTATTACGTTCCAAACTTGTAAGAATAGAATATGCCTACTGGTGCGTTATTATTTCGTTGTAAATATACCCAAGAATAGGGGCCCAACGAATTGGATAGGAATTATGAAAAATAAAGCCTCTAGACTCAATTTATTGAAGCAAAACTGCTGGGGAAAGTATTTATTAATTAGGGACACGATTGGATACACAAAGATTGGGGCCTACGACGAGGTAGGCTAGTACCCGCCGTCAGGCTGCTGCCGCTGTGCGGTGTCCCGTTGAATGTATGGTCGGCTGCGTGGGCGTGTTCACGTCGTGAATATACCCAAGAGTAAGGTCCCAACGAATTGGATAGGACTTATTAAAAAATTTAAGCCTCTAGGCTCAATTTATTGAAGCAAAACTGCTGGGGAAAGTATGTAGTAAAACTGGGGCCTACTACGAGATAGCAGAGATAGGCCTAGTGTGGGGCCCACTCTATTATCTGTGGCCTAGAGGCCTGCTGTCAGCTGCTGCAGCTGTGCGGCGTCCCGTTGAATGTGTGGGCGGCTGCGGGGGGTGTTAGTGTGGGCACTCCTACTTCTTCTAATATAAAATTGAACAAATCTCTCTTCACCATATCTTTTAAAACTATCCCCCCAAAACTTCCCGCGCATTCGCAAATCTATCGCTATATTCAGATCCATTCGTCAACACGTCGTGCTAATAACCAACTTCTCGTGGCAGATTGACAAAAATAAATATGGCAGACAAAACCTCCACGTACGAGTTCGGAACTACCACGCTCCGACCTCTTCGGCTCGGTCCCGGGAGCAAATAGTTCCTTGAACGTAAGAACAACTTTCAGCAAATTTTACGTTCGAACGTAAGATTATGCACTTCGTTTAATAATAGGCCTAATAATAATGGCACTCTTGCCGTTGAGCGGGTCCAACTTTCAACCACACTTTTTTCCCAATAGGGTCACGTGAGGTAAAAATGATTCACACAAAATATTGGGCAAAAATGATACAGTGGCATTTTGATAAGTATTTATTCATTTTTTTCTTTTGGTAATAATAACTCATTTTTTAGTCTTAAAATATTATATTAATTATAGTTATGTTAGTAGATGGGAATAAACTTGAAATAATTAATTGAAAGGGCCTGTAAAACTTGCCAAAAAACTTGTACACGGTGCTTACACTTTCAATGACATCTCTGCCACTACTCATTCAATTTACCGCTCTCTGTCTCCAATTTATTGTCAATGCTGCACTTTATAAGAAAGCACTGCAGGGGTGCTGCTACTAGAGCCATGTGGCAGGAATTGAAGCTGAAAGTTGAGGTACAAAAATGATACACACTTTTGGGGGAAAAATGATATGGTCAATGTCTGACCCAAAAAACATGTTAATTCAGCTCAAACAATTTTCAAGGTGAATTTAAAGACTCATTTTGTGGATTAAATTAATTGTGAATAGTACCATTTAAATATTTTAAGCTTCTTAAGATTATGATGGCCTTATTTTGAGCTCAGGTCAAATCAAAGGTCTGCAGCCAGGTCTTGGAGGCCTAGGCCTAGGCCAGTTTCCCAGGATACAAATGGTTCCGTTCAAAAATGAAAAACAATATTTAAAAATGACATCGGTAGGGACTATTTTGTGATTGTTAATAAAAATTATCCAATGTGTTAAATTATTTTCCCTCTTCCTAACCTCTAGCTAGTTTTGTAAGGACTTAAAAACACAGTGTATCATTTTTAAACACACGTGTATCATTTTGCCCAAAGTGCTGGGTAAAAATGATACGCACATTTATTTATTTAAATAGTAAATGGCTATAAAAACTTAGAATAATTGTCCGTTTGAATTTAGAATCAAATTTCCATGTCATAAGAATATACATTTTTATAATAAGCAGATCTAATTAAGTGCACATAGCAAAAGTGTAGTTTTCTGTATCATTTTTACCTCGCTTGACCCCTAAAATCAATGAAAACAAACTACAAATTAGAAATAAGTTAATATTAAGTAAGTATAGTGAGTAATTAATAGTAAGCACTCTCGAATTACACGAATAATGTGAAATAATTTACATTATTGAACATGAACGTCGTCTCACTCTGATCAACGTGCCATTTTGGATTTTGGCTATGTCATTGTCATTTAGGCCCTACTTTGTAGGTGTAGGCCTACCAACCTTTTTGCGATATTGTGGTTATTGTAATAAGTAATTTATAAATATGTTATTGTTTTGTTAAGTAAACAATTAAATAGTCGAATAGCACGGGGGTCGGGGGGCTGGCCCCCAGAACAGAATTAGGTACAGGACAAACAGAAACGGGACCAAAATTAAATGTAAGTTTGGTGTGTTTTGGTTGGTTACGTCGGAGATTGGAGAGATTTTTCTAAATGGCCGCTGTGATCAAATAATAAGGGGCTGTCCATTAATGATGTCACACAATTAGGACCAAATTAGACCCCTCCCCCCCCCCCCTTGTCACAGTGAGTCACAAAAATGTGACCCCCACCCCCTTAAATGATGTCACAAAAAATATTCACACACCCCCCCCTTGCAAGTCCCATAATACATGATATTCTGCAAAATAAATACTGCAGAGAATTCAGTCCAATTTTAAAACCGAATGTTTTTATTATAATTTTTAGTATAAAAATACACTTGTATTTCACAAACACATGCCTCATCACAAGATACAAAGTAGGCCTACTAAAAAAGTAAAAAATAAAATAATTTATAACACGTTTAGTGAGTGCCTACAACTACATCACTAAAAAAAGATGTAATATACAGTGCAAATATGGACGTCACAGGAAGCATGCATATACCCCCCCACCCCCATGTCACAAGTTGATGACCCCCCCCCCCCCCCTCTCCAAAAAATGCGTGACATCATTTATGGACGGCCCCTAACAGTGAAATTTCGTGAGTAATATTTTTTTCACCTATGCAATTGTTAATTTTAAAAGCGGTTTTTTTTAAATTAATAAATTGTTAATATTAAATTTTTTTACAATTTTTTTCTAATTTGTAGTTTTTTTCCTTTGATTTTTGGGGAAAAAGTTGGGTTGAAATTGGCCCCCCTCAACGGCAAGGTTCCATAAAAAATATTGTAAATTGTAAAAAAAAAGGTAGGGGGATTACCCGGGAAATTTGGCCAAAGCGCGTGAAATTGGGCCCCTTCCACTAAATTTATATTATATAAAAGTTTACGAAAATTTCCCAGATTTTAAATTGTATGTCGTGTTTGTTGTATTTTTTTTCAGAAATGCTTCGTTTTCATATTTTGTTTAAAAAAACAGTCGAGATATAAAAGTTGAAAAGCGATTTTGTGGGGAACGGATTTTTGGGCCCCTTTTTTGGGGGCGGAGCTAAAACAGCCCCCGTGCAGCGTTCGGGGTCTAAGGGGAATTTTTCTTTTAAATTAATCTGTATTTTTAGTCAGCGTTGAAAAGAAACCATTACTGAAAGAGAAACCCTTTATGATAGCGTAATAAAATGTGAACAACAGTTTTATAGAACAATTACTATAGGCCCAACCCTTGAAATGCAGATTGCGATGTGGGCGGATTGGCGGACGGACGGGGGTGATGCAAGGAAAACGCATCATTTTTTTCCAAAAACTTCAACCCCAAATTCCCACCATTTGACTCATGTAGGCCCCATAGATGTTTTGGGTATTTTTTCTTTTCGAAACTTTGGTTTTCGACTTTTGATAAAAGGGCAGTCGAGTTATTTAAGATCGTGACTCGAAGCGTGGTGGCGAAAAATTTCGACGGAGATCTAAAATGGGGCGTTTTGAGCGTCGACGTGAGCGACGAATTTATTTAAATAAAACCCCTTTTTTAAATTAGAGGAAAAAAGGGTTATTTTTCTTTCAGCTAAAAAATCGATCATGTGGAATAGGGGTGTATTAAAAAATTCCTGAATTTAAATTCGTAAGGGCCCGAAAAATTTGATGACGCAAAACCAAATAGGGTGGGCCCAATTTACATCTAACCTGTTTTTAGGGAAATTTTCGTCTATTTTAAACCGGCTCAAACATTTTAAAAAAATTTCAAAGTTATATACTTCACAAGTGTTTTTAAAAAGACGGTACGGTTTCACTGGTAATAATAGGGGATTACTGTAGTTTTAGAGTGCGGGCGGATTTAGGAGCAGACAGTGGGTTCGAATCCCAACAGCAAAACAAAAAAAAGGGGGTCGGAAAATTTTGGGGAAAATTTAAAGGTA
>JAMZAV010011403.1:0-40492 GCA_024449915.1 Sweltsa coloradensis | reverse complement strand
TCTGAAAAAACGCCTGGTCCATGTAACAACCTGGTACATATGAATAAAATTCTCTCCTGCAAATTAGATTTTAAAGTTTGAAATGAATACGTTTTTTAATTTAATGACTAAATTTAGAGTTTTTAAAATTTAATGAATGCTTTCCTATATAATAATTGCTTAGTTTTAACGACAAAATTATCATGATTCACTTTTTGATTCAACCATTATGTTCACTTCTTACACTGTTTTTTATGTATTAGATTTGAATTTTATTCTGTGAGAAATTTTTGAAATTTTTCAAAAAAATTATATTATGTAATGAAAATAATAATAATAATAATAATAATAATAATAAATAATAATAATAATAATAATAATAATAAAAATAATAAAAATAAATAATTAAAAAATAATAATAAATAATTTAAAAAAAAAATAAAAAATAAAAAAAAATAAATCAATTATATGATCGCTTGTCTTGGCATATGCATATGAGGGGATCCATGGCGCTCGTAGACCGTGCATTGTGTTTGAATTCGCGCCGAATTGCTCTGCCGGGAGACAACATGGCCGCTCCATTAGAAACGTGATTGGAACGGACTGCGATGACCTAACCTTCTAGGTTCGTGGGTTACCCCGACTCTCCGCTAGGAGAATCAAGCAGACCTTGATTTAAAGGTACGATACATTTAGATGGCGGTTGGTTTTTCCTTGATCATGATGGCTCCAACATCCACGCTCCCCACGGCCCTACTGTGTGTCTAGCGCTTACCCTTATATTACGTCATTGGATATGCTCACCTGCCAAAACTGGCGGCCCATTTTTAAAAAAATATTTTTTCGTTTAAAATCGCTCCCATCTAATTAACATGCAAACCACCCATTCAAGATGGCTTCCAATGTACCGGAAGGGGACCACCGACTGCTTGTCTAGATCATCGAGCTTATATTGGGTAGAGGGAGCATCGCGCATACCGGGCAGCGCGGCGGGGTGAAGCAAACATATCCACAGCGCGGGCAGCGGGAAAGTCACGTGACATTGGTATCTTTTGAACCGGCTGCTATAGCGCGCAAGGCTATAACGTTAGCGCAAGCCTACATTCCAAGAGAATCTGTCGTTCCCACTCTTTTTCTAAGGATTCATTCATTTAGAACTACAGCTAAGAAACAAACAATTATTTTTGTATGCAAACAACTTACTAATCGTGAATATTTGGTCGTTTGTAGGTCTAGTAAATCCCCTTCTTTAGGCCAACGGTCTTGATCTACACGGTTTATGTGGGTGAATTAATAAAAATTAATATTTAATTATAATTAATATTGGACATTCGTATTTTGTTATGTGGCATTTTATTTGTGTAAAACCATTTTAATGATAGGCATAGCCGCCTGGGACTATCTTCTTGCTTATCAACATTATAGCAAATTTCCATCAAGAGATATATTATATTTCCTTGGGTTTTTTATCGCCTTGCCTGCTGTCAACACTTTTTTATTTTATATTGTTGTTAATTGTGTTTTAATTGTTAATGTTACTCTCATATCAATTACTCATAGTTAAGTTAATTAGTTATGATTATATTTTAAAGTTTTTGAAAAATAAAAATTATATAAGAACTGACAAGATTAAAATAATAAATGGATAACATCAATTCTGACACATATCAACAGACTTCGAATATAATATTATAATATAATATTTTGTAGAATGCCCACGTAGAGTACACATCAGATTTAACCGGGATGACCCAGGTGACTAGCTAAGTTAATTAGTTATGATATATTTAAAGTATTTGAAAAATAAAAATAATATTAGAATTGTACAAAACTTAAAATAATAAATGGATAAACAATTTTGGGCACCTATCAAACAGACTTCGAATATAATATAAAAAAATAATATTTTTGTTTGAATGTCCACTGTAGAGTACACATCAGATTTAACGGTATGACCAGGTGACTAGTAGGTATGTTGCTGATAGGACCATTGTGAAAGGATGTCCGAGGGCTATTTCAGAGGACTCAATCCTTTGCATTCGACTGAGGAAAATCTTGGCAAAAACCTTCAGTTAGGATTGCTAGTCTCGACGGGATGCGAACCCGTGACCTTCCGAATCAGAGTCAAGAGGTCCGGGTTCGAATCCCGTCGAGAACGGCAATTCTACTGAAGGTTTTTTTAGAAATATGATTGGCACTTAATTATATGAAAGGTGTAAGCATTGGGCTTATCTCATATGACGGACGAATTATGAAGAAATAGTAATTCTTGCTGCTCAAATAAGAAGACACCAGTAATAGCAAACATGCATTTGACATAACTTAGGTGAGCACTGGGCAGTCCTTGAAAATAAGTATCAGCCCTGTAAACAAGAAACAAGTAGGCCTCACACTCTGTAGGCATACATGTCATTTTCATTTCAAGCGCAATACGACCTAACGGTTGACGCGCCCTTAAAATAATAAACTTCATCTTCCTTCCACAAATTTTGAAAAATATTTTGTATTCGATGGTGGGAGTAAAATTATCTCTTTATAGTGAGCCAATTTACTCCTGATTTCATTCTTGGAAACTGTAAACAAAACTTCAAATTATATTTTGCAAATGTCTATGTCTAAATCTAATTGTAATTAATTGGTTTTTAGGTTAGGTAGGGTTAGGCCTAAGGACAGGTCAACTCTAGGGCCAAACTGTAACTTATGATGACCCAAGGCTGGTTAACGCCTTAACCGTGTCACATATTTGCTGATTTTTAATAGTTATTGGCCCTAGGCGCACAAATCTTACTAAAATTATTAAAATAAAAAGCAGTGTTACATTCCTGTGAAACGAATACTGCCCGTCTTTTTAATACTCTTATTTTCATCCAAAAACACAGCAATACCAGACCATTTTATATGTAGACAAGGCTACAGCATCGCCGCGCGTACCAATGTAACGTGGTCTTGGGGGCTCGTCTCGCCTCGTTTATGTTTGCTTCACGATCGTGAGGGTCATGCTCCCTCTACCCAAATATAAAAGCTCGATGGTCTAGATGCTACGCCGTGAAAGTCACTGCCGTCTAGATTCTGCACTCTGCAACCGACTTGGAAGAACGCGCTTTGTAGTCAATTTTGTCTGTTTTTTCGCACGCTACCGGGCAAAGGGCATATTATGCAATCTTGATGAAAATTGGAGGAGACCTTCGAAATCTCTGAACTTAGACCTGCCACGTTTTTGGGTACAATCGAAGAAATATTTCTCATGAAAATCGTACTTTTACGATTTTTTCCGATTTTTAATTAGTGCGATATTTTCGTGACATTCTGACCAAACGGGTGGGGCTACAACGTTCATATTCATGTATTGCTTTTTGAAAGAAAAAGTTGAAAAAGTTAGCCAGAATCCATAGAATAAAGGTTTTAATACTAGGGAAACGCCAAAGTCGTTGTTAAACGAGTGAGTGAGCCATGTGTTGAGTACCTGGTTACATTACTTTTCTTCCCCCTACCTTAGGCCTACTACCCCCGGAGGGTTAAGAGATTTTAAACCTTGCTTTTTTGGGATACAAGCAAGGCACTTGGCACACGTTTTTTTCTAGGGCCCATCCCCTTTACAAATTTTTTGAGGTGGACCCATCTTTGATATCCCGTGCATGGGCCCCGTTATCGATTTTGCCTACCCCTGCTGGTTTAAAGGGTTTGGATTAGCAAAACAATTCGGTGTTTTTTTGGTGATAGAAATTTAAAATTTTTTACCAAATAGGGGTAACTTTAAATGCTTAATATACTGGAAAAGGGGGGAAACTGAGGGATTATCATATTTTAAGGGGTGTTTGGGGGTTTTAAATTTTGGGGTTTTTGAAAATTTTATTAAATTTTTAAACTGATAACACATTGGTTTATTTTTTGGGAAATTTTCTATGTTAAAAAAACTTCCCAAAAATCTTCAAAAAAAATGAGGGTCTAAAATATGACTTCCCCCCAAAATTTGGTAAAAAGGGACCTTTTTGACATAATGACCTGAGAGTGACCTTTTTGGGGATAAATTTTAAAACATAGTCGGGGTGACCACTCTTTTTAAAAGCTTAGAGAAGTGGGAATAAAAACCGAAAAAATTTTAAACAGGCCCTTTTGACCTGTGCCCCTTTATCGTCCTTTATTTGCCCTTTAATAACTTTTTTAGCATGCTGTATAATGTAAAATTTTATATGCACATCGAAATGCTTTGTGGTTTTAACAAGTTGTTTAAAAAATGCACTCAACATGAAAGTATAAAATATGTATTGGGGCTGTATTGCAAAAGCTTTTTACTGCCGCGTTGATGGATGGGGCATTTTTTGGTACCATTGCCCCTTTTTAAACTATATTTTTTACCTCGTTTTTTCAACGTGTTTCATAGAATATCCCAATTTTAAAGGAGTACTTCGTAGTTCCGGTAGATCGTTAAGTAAAAAACCTTTTTAGTTTAAACACTCTTTAAAGAGGAAAAAAAATTTTACCGATTGTTGATTATAAATTAAATTAAATGAAATTGATTTGGACCGGGGGCTCAACCCACCCACGTATTTTTGCATTACAGGTGGTGCATTTACTACAAAATTTTTTTTGACTATTTTCAAAACTAAAGGCATTTCACTAGTTTCCAATTTGGTATAAAAATTTTTTTACCCCCCCAAAATACAGAAAAGGGGAGGGATGAGCTTGGTTGTTTTTCATGAGCAAAGAATGCAGCCAGATCACCAGATCGTGCTGTCATGTGGCATGTAATATGTATAGAGTTTACGGAAAAAAATCGCTTTTGAGGGGGTTCTTTTTGGGCCTTAGTTTTTAATAAACAAGGGTCGACTGTAGGGCTAGAGCAAAAATTTGCTTATTTATGTGGCCCAAATACAATTTTTAAAGCAAATGTACTAACTGTGCGCCAACCAGAAAAGCGAAAAAGGGCCCCGCTCTGGGGAAAATGGCCCCCAAAATTTGCGATTCAAACATATCTTTTTTTGTAGGTTTATTTTTTTATGCTATTGTTTAATAAACGTCTTTCCCATACAGTTCACTTCTTTTCTACCTAGTCACTTTTTGGGTCCAATCAAAAGAAAACCCATTTTTCTTTTCCCCCAATAAAACGGCCCAAAACCAAATTTTCCCTTGCTGATTTTTACATCTTTGATGGGCAACTGCGATCAGTTTTTTAAAAAAAAACGGCCCCACTGTTTGGGCCACGTTTAAATTTGGGAAAAGACAACATCAACAACGAAATTTAAATTTTTTTTTGTTTATTCCCATAAGGGATCTACCAGGAACTTAGAAATTTCCTTTTAAAAATTGGTAAAAATTTTGGGTTTTTTAAAAATGGTATTTTCTATGAAAAACACTTGAAAAAATGAAGAGGTAAAATATAGTAAAACAGGGTTCAATGGTAAAAAAACTGCTCATCCATCAACGCGGCAGTAAAAAAACTTTCGCAATGCAGCCTAATACATAATTTATAAATTTCAGTTTTAGTGAAATTTTTTAAATCAACTTGTTTTTAAAACCCCAGGGATTTTTGGGTGTTTATATAAGTAACATTATACAGCATGCTAAAACCAGTTCAAGGTCAAATGAAGGACGGGTAAAGGGCACAGGTTTAAAGTGGCATGTTGAAAATTATTTTCATGGTTTATCTTCTTCATCTAAGCTTTAAAAAAGGGGTGGGCACACGACTTTTGGGTTTAAAAAATTAAACAAATAGGTCACTACCAAAGGGCATTATGTCAACAGGGGCATTATGAAAACCCAAAATTTGGGGTCGCTAGTCATATTTTTATTAACCCCATTTTGTTTTGAAGGGTTTTGGTAAATACACTAACATAGAAAAACCAACAAAAAAATCAAGGGGGGGTAAACAGTAAAAAAATTTTTTTGAAATGTTCCCAAACCCCCAAAAATTTAAAAACCCCCCTCATCCCTTAACTAAAGAATAATCCCTCCGTTCCCCCCCTTGCCAGTAGTTTAAAAATAATGTTTTCCCCCTTTTGGGAAAAATTTTAAGATTCATCACCAAAATCCGAATTGTTTTGGGGAATCAACCCCCTTTAAAACCCGCAGGGGGACGGAAACATTGGGTAAAGGGTCCCCGCACCCGGGTTTCACGAGGGGTCCACCTCAAAAAAAGTAGGGTATGGTCCCCCAGAACACGTGGGCCAAGCGCCTTGCTTTTATCCCAAAAAAGCAAGGTATGCCCCAAAAATCCTTTTTACATCCGGACTATACATACCCAGCCTATCCCTAGGCTAGAAAAAGGGGCATTAAAGACCTTACAGTTGAAGCGCCCGCCCGTATACCAATAAAACTTTAAAAAAAAATATTATTTTTTACAATTATCCAAAATTAAACCAAAAGTTCCCGCGTACTCAAACCCCATGACTCGCCCCATCGTTAACTACGACTTTTTGGGGTTCCCCCAGTCTAGTTGGCTAGGGCGCCCCTTTTACCGAAATGTGGAAAAAAATGGGTTTTTAATCCCCTGGGCCCGGGGAAAAATTTTGTAAATTCTAGATTGTATTTTAAAAATAATTAAACCTGTTTTGAAAGCCCAAACGCATGGGGTAGTCCATCATCTTTGGGGAAAAATGGGCCCACCTTTGGGAAACTAGCCAGTACGAAAAAACGTGAAAATATTTCAAGGTTTACCTCAATCTACGAGCGGAAATTTTTGGGGGGACCTTGATGTGCAACTTCGACAGGGCCTTGCATGGGCACAGCATTTCACAGCCAGGGAATAACAAAAAAAAAATAAAATTTTCAAAAAACTAAAAAAATTGTCGTTAAAATAAATTTTTTAAAAAAAGAAGTCTATTTTTTGTTTTTTTATTTCTTGTAGGAAACTTGCTGATTTTTTAGGGAGTTCTCAATAAAAATCTACCGGAAAGTTCCCTTTTTTAAAATTTTTAGCACAAAAACTTTTTTCAGGTTCGGCTGATTTTCCCAAAGTAAAACACACACACTCAAATTTCACACGCCGCAGAAAAACAAAAAAGGCCGTTTTGGGTTTAATGGAGACCCCCTTTTCCCTTCGCTAAAACCCCCACTGTTTAATTAGTTTTTTGAGGTTTATAAAAACAAAATTTAAAAAGTAACAATAGAAACTTGACAAACCCAAACACCTACAAAAGCATTCAAAAAACTCTTGCAAAAGGAAAAGTGGGCCTACACCAAAATAAAAAAACCACAAAAAAGTCATTGCTTTTTCCCATATCATAATATGTGAGTGGGTAGGGCCTAAAAAAAAATGGATTTTTATTTATCATATGATTCCCTGACCCGCCCCCTCCACCCTGCTCTTTGACAGCCGTCGGCATGCTTTCAAGTTGCAGTCAGTCATTTGCAGTAGCATTAAAAAAACTTTAAAAAAAAGGGAACTTGTTGAAAAGGGAAAAGTTTTCCTTCCCTTTTAGGGGGAACTTGAATTTTTAGAGGTTTAAAGGATGTAAAAGGAACTTGAACTTTATAAAAGTTGACATTTTTATTTATCGGGTTGTTTTGTAGCTGTGGTATACATATATTTTTTATGGCGACGGAGGCGACAGAAATTAAAAACATCCCAACAATTTCAACAGGGATCACTGTTTTGTCCTCCCCATCCATGCATATTGCATGGGATCCATTCTTAAGTCTTGTCACTAAATTAGAAACAATACAGCAAGTCAACCCTATTGGGGAAGACATCATAGACCCAGTCTAAGTGATAGTCCCCTATTGGGAAAGATATCATAGACCCAGTACAAGAGATAGTGCAGGTTCAAGAGGAACATGTGGAAGACTACGAAATAGGAAAGTTGTCTAGCAAATGACAACTGACAGTGAATTTAGGAAGTTTATTTAGAGTAACCAATCAAAAACTTTAATAGTAACAATAAAAAAACAAAAACAATAACCCAAATTTATAAACCCTTCCCTATCATATTTCACGTCCTGAAGAAGAAGACAAAATGGTCTTTGAAACGTCGACATAAGAATATCATGTATACCACCGCTTCAAAACAACCTGATAAATAAAAATATCATCAATGGGTAGCGAGACATTTAAATTTTACTAGGAAAACGCTTAAGTCCCACCGCGTTGATGGATGAGCGTAATTTTTTTTAAACGAAACAAGCGTAAAATTGCAATTTTTTTTAATAATAATTTTTTCGATTACGCTCAAATTTCACACGAATATATTAATTCATAAAATTAAAGTTCTGTGAAAAAATCATTACAATCGGATAAAGCATGTAGGTTTTATTCGTCGAAGAAATGTTAAAAATTGAAAAAAATCGTAAAATTGCGATTATCATGAAAAATGATTTTTCGATTGCGCTCAAATTTCATACAATCGGATAAAGCACGTAGATGTTATAAGTCGAATATTTTTTTAAAAATCGAAAAAAATCGTAAAATTGCGATTTTCATGAGAAATAATTTTTCGATCGATTTTCCCCCCGTGCAGTTCTTCGTTCAGAGATTTCATAGACCTCCATAAAATTTCATCGCAATTGGAGTTTTTGGTTTAGCCGGAATCGTGTTCACAGACACACCAAAAATACAAAAATACAAAAGAAAAAAAACATTCCGGATTTTTTTCTGCAGTGTAGTGAAATGGAATCTTCGCTTCGCTCGCTACGCTCATCCAAAAAGTTTCATAAAAGTTTTTTTTTAATTGATGAACTGAACCTTTCATTATTATTATTATTATTATTATTTTTTTTTTTTTTATTAATTAAGGGTACAATGCTTGATGCCCTACTATCACTAAAAATAATAATAAAAATAAACTAGGAAAACGCTTAAGTCCCGCCGCGTTGTTGGATGAGCGTATATGGTGCATTGAGATGCCATGTGTTACGCGGATTTTCTGTTGTTCTGTGAAAAAATCATTACTTAATCGAAGATTTTTTTTAATTTAAATTAAATTAAATAAAAAATTAACTTAATTTTATAATTAAATAAAATAAAATAAAAAATTAACTTAATTTTTTATTAATCGTAATTTTTTAAAAAGAAAAAAATCGTAAAATTGCAATTTGTATAAAAATAATTATTCGATTGCGCTCAAATTTAACACAAATATATTAATTCACAAAATTTAAGGTTCTGTGAAAAAATCATTACAATAAGATAAAGCATGTGGGTGTTATAAGTCAAAGAATTGTTTAGAAAAGAAAAAAACCCGTAAAATTTGATTTTCATGAGAAATAATTTTTCGATTACGCTCAATTTCACACAAATATCTTAATTCATAAAATTAAGTTTCTTAAAAAAAAATCATTACAATCGGATAAAGCATGTAGGTGTTATAAGTCGAAGAAATTTTTTAAAATCGAAAAAAATCGTAAATTGCGGTTTTTTGAGAAAAAATTTCCCGATTGCGCTCAAAAACGTGCAGTTCTAAGTTCAGAGATTTCGAAGGTCTCCATAAAATTTCATCGCCAATCGGAGTATCGGTTTTAGCCGGAATCGTGTTAACAAACACACAAAATACAGAAAGAAAAAAAAAAAAAAAAAAAAAACATTCCGGATTTTTTTCTCCAGTGTAGTGAAATGAATCTTCGCTTCGCTCGCTACGCTCGCTACGCTCATCCAATTAAGATGTCAAAATTAAAGTTTTAAATTAAATGAAAGTCTCACAAAGTAAATTAATAAAAAGGAATGAAAACTAGACTAAAACTTAGAATTTTAAAAAATGCAAACAAATCAAGCATGGATTGTGTACGCTTCTACTTACAACTCTTTTTAAATCATTAGTTGGATGCAGCGAAGCGAAGAAATTTCCCTTTCACTACACTGAGAAAAAAATCCGGAATGTTTTTTTTCATTTTTCTTTTTTTTCTTTTTTTGTATTTTTGTGTGTTTGTTAACACGATTCCGGCTAAACCGATACTCCGATTGCGATGAAATTTTATGGAGGACCTTCGAAATCTCTGAACTTAGAACTGCCACGTTTTTGAGCGCAATCGGGAAATTTTTTCTTATTACTCAATTACGATTTTTCGATTCTAAAAATATTCTCGACACCTACATGCTTTATCCGATTGTAATAATTTTTTCACAGAACCTTAATTTTATGAATTAAGATATTCGTGTGAAATTTGAGTGTAATCAAAAAATTATTTCTCATGAAAATCGAAATTTTACGAGTTTTTTCTTTTTTAAAACAATTCTTTGACTTATAACACCTACATGCTTTATCCTATTGTAATGATTTTTTCACAGAACCTTAATTTCATGAATTAATATACTCGTGTTAAATTTAAGCGCAATCGAATAATTATTTCTTATGAAAATTGCAATTTTACGATTTTTTCTTTTTTTAAATTATGATTTATTAAAAAAAAATTAAGTTAATTTTTAATTTTATTTTTTTAATTTAAAAAAAATCTTCGACTAAGTAATGATTTTTTCACAGAACAACAAAAAATCTGCGTAACACATGGCAGCTCAATGCACCAATTACGCTCATCCAACAACGCGGTTATATAATAATAGGCCTACTATTTGCTGCAGTTATAATTCACTATGGCCCTGTATTACAAGTTGGATAATATTCATATTCGAATTCTATGAGCTCACTTTATTGAGCGAGCGTAGCGAGCGTCTCTACTTGACTCTTATGGATCGAATGCTTGTTGTTTTGTTTTTCTTTTTTTTTCTGTTACTGCTTCGATACAGGTCGCACCGTTTCTCTGATCGACCTGAAATTTTTTACACATGTACATACCACCTAGGCGGGTTGCTGTATAGTTTTTGAACAAAATCCAATCGTTAGTTATAAAAAAAATAAAAATAATAATAATAAAAATAAAAAAAAATGTTCCGATCGTTATGAAATTTTGCAGGGTCAATAAGTATAACATTCTCTCCTATTTTCCAAATTTTCAGCTAAATCGGTCATGACCTTAAAGACTTATTGGTAATCATAATTCGAAAAATGAAGTTAAAAATGAAGGAGGCAGTGAAGATACAAAGACACACTTTAGAAGGCATGACGTGAATTAGTACAATGCAAAGATGTTGGAATAGTATATAGTGTACAATTACACTGTGTGGTGGGCCTTATGGGAATGTCGTACTCTGGTCATGTTGCACGTACCGGTGCTCGCTCAACAACGCGTCCAACTGAGCGTTTTCCTAGTATAGACGAGTGAGCGCAGCGAACGTAGTCTTTCTTAACGCTATACTCGATCGGGCCTTGGCCGTGAGCATTGTCCAATGTATGTATGTTAAATGTCTGTCTGTTTGTCCTGGCTCATACGGACGAACGGCCAAATAGATTGAGCTGAAATTTTAAACACACATCCGTGACCAGGTAACTGAGAACTGCTAACAAAATGAGCGCAATCCATTTCGATTTAAACCTACAAGAAATAATAAACTGAAAAATACGTTGAAATGTATAGGAATTATTTAACAAAAGGGTTTCATTTTGAAATAATATTTTTTGTTTGTTTTTTACCTGGCTGTGAAATCCCGTGCCCAAAGGTTAAATCAAATGTTGGCGTCAAGGCCCCCCGAATTCCCGCCTAGATAGTAAACCTTGCAAATTTTTCACGTATTCGTACTGGCCATAGTATTGCACAGAGATAGACTACACTGCGTTTCATGCATTTCAAAAATGTTTAAAAATTTTTTTAAAACAATTAGAAATTACAAAAATTTTCCCCCAACCCAGGGGATGAACTCAGGCACCCACTTTTGGGTTATACCGGCATTTCCATTGCGCTGACGCCCAATTTTTTGCTACCAAACCATTTAAAGTATTTTGGCCAAAAAAGTATACACCAAAGATCAAACAGCAAAAACTTTTTTTCTTTAAAGACGACCATTTTGAGGCATTGTTAAAAAGAATCTTTCGGGTCGAAGTTGAACCAAAAACGCTCGCATAGGCTCCCCCAATGTTGATAATGCAGATTTAGATAATTTAAAAAACCCAATATTGTGACCCCCCTAAAACCATTGGGTATCTTTTTATTTGTCATAGATAAAGATTTTTTTAATTCAATTCAATTTGCATGCCTTTTTTTTGTCTCAATTATTTGATCTACATTTAGATTACTATTGTATCCTAACGAAACATCAAGGCAAAGGATTTTTAAAAAACGGGGGTGGGGGGAAAATAAAATACGCAACGTCCCGTCGTATTCCCGGGAAACACTGGAAATATTATAAATTTTTTTTTATTTCTTCCCCAATAGCGTCGAATGGGTCAATCAAATCAAATCAAATCAATTACAATCTTGATTTGCTTTATGCAATATGACGCTTATGGCATTTCTTTTTGGCGGCCGTTACACCAACAAACCCCAAATTCTTACATTTTAATAATACTATAACTCAAATGAAAACATCAGCTCATAAGCATGGAAGATTTTAACCCCCCAAAACGCAGCAGCTCTGGCGTTCGTTCGGGGACCTACCCTCCTTGCTTGACCCCACCCCAACGAGAGACCAAGACAACACGAGATGATCAAAAACGATGAAACCATGAAATTAGTTTAGAACCCCCTTTTCCCTCCCCTACCGTGGCGGGTTCGCCCAGCAGGGGATTTTCCCTCCTAAATCCCCTAGGCAAGAGGGCGCATTGTGGGGGGAGGAAAAAAAATGTTCCCGGGGTACTCAAACATGGCTCACTCACCGCCAAAAACGATTTGCGTTTCCTAGTTTTTTTAAACGAGTAAGCGAGCGAACGGAGTGATCCCATTCGACTTAAAGGGCCCTTATTGTTTTCTGCGTGCGTATGAAGTGTGTGGGGTGTATATGTATGTATTTTGGGTTATGAGTATGTTGATGTTTGTAGTATGTATGATGTATGTATGTAGTATGTATGATTAGTATGTATGTATGATTTTATTTAGTTGTTGTATTATGTATGATGTATGATGTAGTATGTAGGGTATTATAAGATGTATGGGGGGGTTTTCGATGGCAGGGCAAAATGCTAACAACTGTTAAACATGGACGCAAAATTCGCAAAAACCCCAACCCCAAAAAAAAAAAAATTTTAAAAAATTACTATTTTGTTTTGTTTAATTTAAAGTTGTTTGGAAAAAAAATACCCTTTCTCACCGATGTTACCATTTGAATTTTGAAAAATGACAAAAATTTCAGAATTTATATATTGCCCTCCCAACTTACAAAAAATAATTTTCGCAAAAAAATTATTTTTGCGAGGGGAGCATAAAAAATGTATGCAAAACATATCAATCGAAATGGAGATACTAAAGGGACCTTTAAACACAATATTAGATTTTTTGATAGCTATAATACTTTGGCGATGGCGATGTGATAGTTTTTTTTTGTCGCCCGCGTCCGATGCATGGGATATAGCAACGCTTTAGAGGCAGAAAAGTTTTGATCAGTGACTACACTCTATCACAACAGATGTGAGAAACGTGGTTTAATTTTTTTTACCGGGTTCTCGCTCACCGACAAAAACGACTATGGCGTTTTCTAGTGTAGTACTTTGAAAGAAAAAGAACCCCAGAACCCATAGACAAAAGGTTGAATATAAGTTTTTGAGGTATATAATAAAAAATTTATAAAAGTAACAAAAGAAACTTTGACAACAATCACCTAAAAGCGTTCAAAAAGCACTTGAAAAGAAAGAGACCCCCGCAAACAAAAAACTTACAAAAAAGTCATCCACAACGGATAGAAAAAGCGTTCGCGAAGCGGGCCCAGTTTAAAATAAAATACAAATTTTTGCTCGGCACTTTTTTTTTCCCCGTGAAATTTTACCCGTTTTATGAAGATTTATGTGAGTTAATTCCGGGGTAAATATTTACGAGTTACGATTAAGCTTCATTTTTAAATCCGTTTCAAAAACAATTGAGTTGTAACTAGGCCGCTTCGCGAACGCTTTTATAGTGCTTTATGGATGAGCTTTTTTGATGGAAAAAAAACGTAAAAGTACGATTTCTGAAATATTTTCAAGGTCCTAAAATCATTACATATATAATAATGTATGTGATTTTAAAATTCCCCTAAAATTTCATCAAGATCGGGGGTAGCCGTTTGCCCAAAAAACGAAAAATCTAATTAAAAAAAACGAAAAAAAATCTTTTAAAAAAACGATAAACTTAAGACTATTTGATTGATTGACCTAAAAACGTGCCCCCGTCTAAGTTTAGAGATAACGAAGATCCCCTCAAAAATTTTTATCGAGACGATATGCCGTTTGCCCGGGAAAAGCGGAAAAACAGACAAAAAATGCAAAAAACCCTAAAAAAAAGAAAAAAAAAAAAAACAAAAAACACCCCAGCTAATTTTTTTGGGGGGTAGGAATTTTAAGTCTTCGTTCGTCATTAATTATAGCGATTATCTATTTGAATATACTAGGCCCCTTTTGCGAACGTTTTTTTTTGTCGCGTTGATGGTGAGCTTTTTTTTTTTTTTTAAAAGTAGTACTAATTTCTATGGTAATTAGAATGTCAAAATCTGTAGGCCCGAAGATTTCTTTATAAACCATTGATGTGATTGATGTAGGTTTCTAAGTTATTTTTAATTATTGTTATACATCTCAAAAAAACTCTATTAAAAAACCTTTTTTCTATGGATTGGCTAACTTTTTCAACTTTTCTTTAGAAGGTATACAGCACTATAAAAACCTAATGTGTATGTAAAATATGAACGTTTAGCCTCAACCTTTGGTAGAATCGGCCAAATGTCATGAAAAAACGCGCCCCCAAAAAAAAAAAAGGAAAAAAAACGTAAAAGTACGATTTTCATGAGAAAATTTCTTTGATTTACCAAAAACGTGGCAGGTCTAAGTTCAGGATTTTGAAGGCCCCTCCAATTTTTACAAGATGATATACGTTTGCCCGGTTGAGGCGAACAAACAGACAAAATACAAAAAAAATACAAAAAAAACCCCCAGCCTATTTTGGTCAGTGAAAGTGAAATCTTTTTTCGCTCATTCAAAAAATTTTTTATTTTAGCAACAAGGCAAACAAAATCAAAAATCTAAATCCAAAAAACCCAAAAATGGATATGAACAAATAAGTCTAGGGGACGATATAACTATTTTTACAAAAAAAAAAAATTTTTAAACCGAGCTATTTTAGGAAAAAACATAGTATTTTCAAAAACACAATAAAACAATTCTGATTGGTTAGTGGGGAAACACTGCCGTAGAGGTGTAATTGTCCCTCCCCCCCCCCCAAAAAAAAAAAATGGAAAAAACGGCAGCAAGGGATCCCCAAAAGTCACGGCGTGAATGCTGTGATATAAGAAGTTGAGCCAAGCATAGAATTTTATTCTTTCTCCATATTTTGCATTGAAAAGAAAAAAGACATTTGGCCCTGTGCTGTTGACGAGCGCAAAGCCCAAAAATTTCGTGGGAAAAACGGAAAAAATTTTAAAACCCCAAAACATAAAAAAAAATTCTTGGCCATTTAATTTTGGTTTATCACGAGAATTTTAAGGCAAATTTTTTTTTTTTTTTTTGGCCATTTTGAGTTTAAAATTTTTACTTTTTTTTTCCCGAAAATGGTTTGGGTGCGCTCGTCAACAGGGGAAATGATCTAATCTTTCAATGAGAAAATAGGAAAAAAAATATGAAATGCTTGGCGATACCAATTATCTTTTTTTATTGTGTCATACCAATTTTCTTTCTAACAAGTGGAATGGGACAAATAAATACTGAACCTATTCTTGCTTATGAAATTTTTTCCATATCAAAAGGAAGTGTAATATTACACGCCTTACAAGTAAAATTATGAAAAATTTTTTCTAATCATTGAAGATAATTTTCAGCTAAAGCATAAACACGTGTTGGCAATTATTTAAACAAGTTAAAACTTTTTTTTTTAAATTTTATAATTTTTTTTGAATTATTTTTACAGGGTATTTTTTATCGACATTTTTTTCCATAGGGGAAATTTGGGTTAACGGTGTTTTTTAAAAATACATGTTTGGCCATTCCACAGATGATACCATTTTCTTGGTGCTTTTTTTGCCATTAGTCCTTTTTATAATGGGAAAAAAAGGGGGGATAGGAAAACGCTTAAGTCCACCGCGTTGATGGAGAGCTTTTAAAGTTTTTAGTTTGCGTGGGATATCTTACTTTTGCAAGTGCTTTGTTTTGCCCTACGCATGTAGGGGAATGTGTCAAGTTTCTTTTTTTTCTTGTCAATTGTATATTTTCCGTAAAAACTTATATAGAACTTATTTCAGGATTCCGGCTAACTTTTTTAACGTTTTCTTTTTAAAAAAAATACATCACCCTTACTTAATGTCCATGGAAATAGAAGTTGTACCCCAAACCCCTTTTGGGGAGAAACGGCCCAAATGTCACGAAAATATCGCACTAAAATCGAAAAAAAAAAGTAAAAATACGTATTCATGAGAAAAATTTTTTCGATTTTACCCAAAAAATAGCAAGCAAGTTTAGAGATTTCAAAAGGTCTGTCAAATTTTCATCAAAACCATATGCCCTTTGCCCCGGTAGAGAGCGAACAAACAGACAAAAATACAAAAAAAAAAAAAAAAAAAAAAAAAAAAAAACACCCGAGCTAAATTTTTTGGGGGGTCGGTGAAATTAAAGTCTTCGCTTCGCTCATCCAATAAAATTTGGGGCAAAGGTTGACCTATATCACTAGAAAGGTCTTGAAGAGCCGATTTCGAATATCCATGATAGACCAGCGGCAGCGGCAGCTTTCTACCCAAAATTCAAGGTTAAGGGTCAAATTAACACTATTTTGATAAATTAATTTTTCATTGTTGCGATTTTTTTCTTTTTTCTTTTAATAGATTTAAGAATAAGATACATTGTTTAAAATCATGAAATATAGTAAAATTTAATATTTGACCTTTTATAAACCAAAATTAGGACACAATTGCCAATTTTGTACAATATTGCATTTTCTTCTACATTTTGGTGACGTTTCATGTCACATCAATTTTATCACATGCAATAGTATCACACACATGTATATTTGGGTGTAAGATCTGATTAAAAGCATGGCCAAGGTCATTGGGTCAGTCGTGGAAAGGTCAAATATGCATGAAAATGTCGAAAATATCGAGTGGGTACTCTAAAGAAAGGAATTTTCAGTTAGATTGCTACGACAAATGTGATATTGTTTAAAATAGTAATATATCAACGTTAACCTTCAAACTAGATAGTTTGATTTTGACATTTGAACTTTTATGACCCAAAACTTTGTCACAAAATTTTTTATTTAAAAAATGTTACAATTTCTCAGATGTTTTGCTTACTATTCATTTTCACATTCATTTTTATGAAATAAATTAGTATCTATCTCACACATGTCTTTTGGTGTGTGCTCGATCATAAGCATTGCCAAGATTAATTGTAATGACAACGGACAGAGTAGAAGAAATCACATGATTCACTAATATTTTATGCATTAAGAAGCTGTCCCAGAGCGCACGCATAAGGACCCCAAATAACCCATCCATGTTAGTAGCTTTCAAGTTCCCACTGACACCACTCTGATAGTTGCCGTATTGACCTGCGTAATACAGCTAGGCATTAAAACACGTCACGATAGAGCTGCTTGATTAGATTAAAGATGCGATGCGTCATCAATATTTGTACGTACACCAATGTCCGGGGTATCAACAAAGATCTGGTCGAGATCATTGTTACTGCTTGTTACCAACTTGAGGTCCTCGTTGGCCTACAGGATTTAGTTGTGAAGCAATGTAGACGTAAAGTTAATAATTCGAATTCCTTTCCGAGTCCGTGGAGATTTAGCCATCACTATCCGAATCATCAAAACTTTCATCACCGCTCTCCTCATTTGTTGAAAATTTGTGCAATCTTTTAATTTACAAGCGTTTGTGCAAGTAAGTTTGTTTGTGAGACACTCACAGTTCGGCAGCACGCAGACTCTTGGACAATTGCATGCCAACAGTTCCATCACTGCCAATGGTGCTGGACGTCCTACCATCCACTCCACTGTAAGATCACCATCCTCATTCCTCCTCCATCATGGGACGTTGGATCGGGAACGGATGGACGTGGTTCGAGACATCTGTACCAAACTGCAGCTTGATAATTTGCCCTCGAAACGTGTGCAGACAAACAGTCTTGACAAGGTGGTAAACGCTCAGAGTCAACTTCACCACACTTACTTCTGAACAGTTCGTAGCGGAGCTGATTTACGCTAGTTATGTAGTCGTTAACGCGTAAAGTTTGCAGACAAATGCTTCGATTTTGTTTAGGAGTTCTTGTCTAAGTGTCCAATCATGACCCAGTTGACTTAAATGTTCACTAAAGTCAATGTTCTTGCTAAGCGTTTTAAGAGCCAGCTTTTTTCCACGACCAGTAAATGAACTGACAGTGTCACAGCCTGTCAAAGCATGGAGTCCCGGCAGAGCTCTGCACATATCTCGTCCAAGAGAGCTCGCAATTTTGGTAACATCAGTATAATGTGTTCTGTTCTTTGTCCCTCTCTTTAAGAACATGGCGATATCAATCTCAAACGAAGCCCAGAGACATAAAACTAGCACGTCCGTGTCAGAAGATGTAATGCTTGCTGACTTGTAGCCTTGTAGTGATGTATGCTTAGCATGTAGCAGCATTCGAGTGTCGGCTTCTTCTTGTGAAGAATTTAGTTCCGGACAAGGTTGCCAGCTGATGGAGGCTATCTCCACGCAAGACTCTTCACAAGTAACGTATAGGACTCTGGCACCAAGTTTCTGTCCTCATCCCTCGGATTCCAATCTTCAGAAACAAAATCGATTAGCTTGCTTTTATTATGAGAGCTTTGGAGAAATCCTCTCCAGTCACGAATGCAGTGCCACAGCGGTGACATCTGAACTTCGAGAATTTGGGTGTTACTCCTCCGAAGTCGTTCCAAGTTTTTGATTGAAGACTCTCTATTAACATCAAAGACAATGTCGATGCGGGTGCAACCCTCTGCTTCTCGAAACGCTGATGCCAGCAGAGTGGTGAAAATCTGTCCAAATGTCCTGTTATTTTGGTTCAAATTTTGTACCAAGCTCATTCCGTCGATAATGCACATTTTTGGTAATTCCATGGTCTCGGCAAACAGCACGTTCTTCTCAAGTTCGATTCCCAAAGCTGATTTGTTAGTCTTTCTAACTGTACCATCCGGAGAGGCCAAAGAAAATGGTAGGGGACCCAAAGGGTGTGCGAGAACATCTTCCATTTTCAGTTTACGACATTCCAGCGATCATCAACATCCCCGAAAAGTTTCTTGTCTGCTTTTATGATTACTTCTCTGCCAGCTTTTGGAAGTTTTTAGCTATAATTCGCATCGTAGAAAACGTACCAAGACTGTCGGGGAATCGGCTGATAGAATGATTGAGGTAATGAATTTTCTCTAGTCGCGTTTCACTAGAATGATTTGTATGCAATCTCGCCTTTCTCCTTGGCTATCAGTAGATCTGTTATTACCTTGGTGACGCCTTCGTGCCCGTTGATAAACTCACGAAGCTTATGTCTGATGATTGGAATGGATTAATCCATTCATCAGTAAGCAAATCGCATACGTTGGTTACATCGTCATGGTCTGCAGTGATTCTAGACTTTGTAAATCAGGGTAAAGAACGCTTGTTGATTTACTTGAACATACGTCCCCGGGGTTGTCGAAGACATGCGATCTATATTCTATATTCACAGAAAGGTAAGTTTTTGAAGCGCCTGAGCGCTCTGGGAAAAGCTTCTTAATGCATAAAATATTAGTGAATCATGTGATTTCTTCTACTCTGTCCGTTGTGATTACAATTAATCTTTGGGAATGCTTATGGGTCGAGCACAACCAAAAGACATGTGGGAGAACTAATGTATTTCATAAAAATGAAAGTGAACATGAATAGTAAGCAAAACAAAACTGAGAAAATTTTAACATTTTTTTAAATAAAAAATTTTTTGACAAAGTTTTGGGTCATAAAAGTTAAATGTCAAATCAAACTAATCTAGTTTGAAGGTTAACGTTGATATATTACTGTTTAAAACAATATCACATTTGTCGTAGCAATCTAACTGAAAAATTTCCCTTTTTTAGAGTACCCACTCGATATTTTCGACATTTTCATGCATATTTGACCTTTCCACGACTGACCCAATGACCTTTGGGCCATGCTTTTAATCAGATCTTACCCCACATACATGTGTGTGATACTATTGCATGTGATAAAATTGATGTGAACATGAAACGTCCACAAAATGTTAGAAGAAAATGCAATATTGTAACAAAAATCTGGCAATCTTTCTCTTCATTGTGTCCTAATTTTGGGTCATAAAACGGTAAAAATATTAAATCTTTACCTATATTTCATGATTTTACACAATGTATCTTATTCTTTAAATCTATTAAAAGAAAAAAGAAAAAAATCGCAACAATGAAAAATTAATTATCAAAATAGTGGTTATTTGACCCTTAACTTGATTTTGGGTAGAAAGCTGCCGCTGCCGCTGGTATATCAGGATATTCGAAATCGGGCCCTTCAAGACCTTTACTAGTGATATAGGTCAACCTTTACCCCAAATTGTATACCACATTCCACATTATGCAAAGGACTAATAGCATCTTGATTTGACTTTGTAACATTACCTTTGTTGGATATGGACCACATACACTTTTAAAATATGTTCACGTTTCTCGTGAGAATCTTGTGCATATCCAATTAGAAGTGAGGTTTTTAATGTTATAAAGCTATAGAAGTATGCCATTTAAGTAAATAACATGATGTTAACTACTTCGGATATCAGAAATACTAGATCCAGCATCAAGAACAGTAAAATCAGTTGAAATCTTACAATTAATCTTCAACCCTCATTTGTCTCCCATGCACGAAAAAGCGGATCTATAACACAAATAAGTCTAGGGTGACGATATCCACGTAGTGTTTGGCATTATAAATGATTACTGATTGTCAAATCATCAACGCTGTCGATAAGAACAACAACATATTTACTAACAATAATCTGGGGCGGTTGCACATGGCTGTCAGACCTGCGGAGAAACAGGTCCACATCATACTATAATAGACTATACCGAGCATTACGTTGCTTTACTCTATTGGCTCTTTAACGGGATTGACACTGCCAAACTCCTGAGTCTTGTATAGAATCGTGTGGTCTCTCCACGTTAGTTAATATCAAGTTATAAAATTACACCACTTAGAGGGAGGGGGTGGGGATGGCCCGTTCGTCACGGCATATAGCCAATAAACACACACCTGCACTCAAAAATGTGTACTTTGTAATCATGAGCGATGCGTCTCAATTTGACCGTATTCTCAAATGGCCGTCTTTTAGCTACTAAAACATGAGTGGGGAGAGTACGATTGACGTCTTCTCGATGGACCGTCTTCTTAACTGACCGTAGTCTCACTGCCGACATTCTGTGACGGAAAAGACGTCAGTTGAGACAAAAGGACGGCCCAGTTGAGAAATTACGGTTCAATTGGAATACGGTCAGTTGGAACGTAGTCGTTCCGGGTACCAACAACTTGGCTCACTCAATCGTTTGAGCAACGACTTAGGCGTTTCCCTAGTTTTAATTAGGGCTTCGCACTAATCGGTTTTTGGACAAGGAAAATGCGTAACAAGGCACTTCCTGCGGTTTTATCTAGCGTGCCTGTAAGGCGCCGCAGCCAAGCCCTGGCGCGCTACACATCAGGACCCTGAGCCAAAGTTGGGCGTGATTTCGAGGTGATTACCCAGCGGTATATGAAAACGTGGTCGTGAACACTTCTATCAAAATACAGGGATTTAGGTACCCTACAACACATGCCAATTTTGGTGAGGTTGACGAGCATTCCTTCTTGGAGAAAAAATAACTTGATACATTATTTTAATATTTAATACAATCCACAAAAAAAATGTACATGGACCATTAAGGTTATAGTGATTTCTGCTTTTGAAAGAAAAAGTTGAAAAAAGTTGGCGGGAAGGCTTCCAAATAGCCGGGTTTTAATATAAGCCTTAAAACAGGCATACAATCAACAAGTAGGTCTAACTATAGTTACTTGACAATCAAATGATCGCCTACATTGTTACAAAAAGAAAGTCTTTGACAAAAGATATTTTACATTCTATTGTTAATTGGTTATTTACATAGCAAAATAAAGCGACTTTGATTAAAATATTATATTTAACAAATAATTTTGCAAGGCAACATAACAAAAACTTCAAAAAAATACAGCCAAACCATATACACACGTCAAAAGAAATGAGGATCTTAAAAAAGGGCCACGCTCATCTACCGTTCCACATTGGCGCATCTTAATCAAGAAACGACAGTTGTCCTTTAACAAACATCCCTGAAAAGCTTGGCAAAAATAGAATTTGCATGATCATTACGTTTTAAATAATTTGGAAGAAAAAAATTGAATGAACATTACGTTTAAATTAATAGGTGCAAATTCTATTTTGCAAACTTCAGGGATGTTGTAAATGTTACTGGACATACGTTTATGACTAAAGAATGCCGCAATTGAATGGTAGATGAGCTTGGCCGTCTCTTTTAGATTTTTATTCTTTTGAGAGTGTAAGGTAAATGATTTGGCGTATTTTTACAATCTTTTGTAAGGTAGGGGATTTCCATTCCAACCAAAGACCAACTGTAGAGATGCAAATAGTAAAACCAGAAATATTAATGCTGTGTTTTTGAACTAATGTACAAGTCATCTTGGAATTAAAGTAAATAAAATTAGTTACTTTTAAACAATAAAATCACTTTATATTACATCTTTATTATTTTGATAACATCAACTCTTCAAGTTACAACCATTACTCTGCACCACCACTCCGGTCTAATCGTATGCAAATATCTGTGTACTCGACCTGGCCGGACCAATAAAGGCCAGCCGACGTTGCTGTCCTGTCCGGTTTTTTCGCAATATTATCTTGTACTCGACCTGCCGTCAATAAGGCAGCCGACGTGCTGTCTCGTCCCCGGTCTTACGCATATATTCTTGTTACTCGACATGGCCGACCAATAAAGGCCAGCGACGTTTGCTGTCGATGTCCCGGTCTTACGCATATATTTGTAATCAACCTCGGCCGGACCAAATAAAGGCAGCCGACGTGCTGTCCTGTCCCCGGTCTTTCCGCAATATATCTTGACGCGACTGCCCGAACAATAAAGGCAGCCGAACGTGCTTTCGGTCCCCGGTCTACGCATATATCTTGTACTCAACCTGGCCGACCAATAAAAGGGCAGAAAAACGTGCTGTCGGTCCCGGTTTACACATGATATCTTGTAACTCGACCTGGCCGACCAATAAAGGCAGCCGACGTAGCTGTGCCTGTCCCCTGTCTTTCGCATAGATCCTTGTTACTCGACCTGGCCGACCAATTAAAGGCCAGCCCGACGTGATGTCGCGTCCCCGTCTTACGGCATAATCTTGTACTCGACCTGGACGACCAATAAAGGCCAGCCAAATGCTGTCTCGTCCCCGTCTTACGCCATACATCTTGTACTCGACCTGGCAGACCAATAAGGCCAAGCCGACGTGCTGTTCATCCCCGGTTCTTACGCAATATCTTGTACTCGACCTGGCCGACCCACATTAAGCCAGCGGAACGTGTGCGTCTCGTCCCCGCGTCTTACGCATATATCTTTACTCGACCTGGCCGACCAAATAAAGGCCAGCCAAAAACGTTGCTGTCGCGTCCCGGTCTTACGCATATATCTGTCACTCGACGCTGGGCGGACCAATAAAGGCCCCAGCCGATCGTGCTACGCGTCCCCGTTCTAGCCATATATCTTGTGACTCGCCTGGCGACAATAAGCCAGCCGACATCGCTGTCTCGTCCCCGGGCTTACGACATACATCTTGTTCTCGACCTTAGCCGACCAATAAAAGGCCAGCCGACATGCTGTCTAGTCCCCGGTCTTAAGCATGTAGCTGGTACTACGAACCTGGCTTACCAATAAAGGCCAGCGACATGCTGTCGCGCTCCCGGTCTTTCGCATTCTAATCTTGTACTCGGTCATGGCGACCAATAAAGGCCAGCCGACATGATTCGCGTCCCCGGTCTTACGCATTACATCTGTTACTCGACCTGGCCGACAATAAAGGGCAGCGACGTGCTGTCTTCCCCGGTCTTTCGCAATATCTTGTACTAGACCGGCCGACCAATAAAGGCCAGCCGAGCGTGCTATGTCGCCGTCCCCGGGTCTTATAAGCATATATCTTGTACTCCGACCTGGCGACAATAAAGGCCAGCCGACATGCTGTCTCGTACCCCGGTCTTACGCATAATCTTGTACTCGACTGGCCGACCAATAAAGCCAGGCCAGACCGTGCTGTTCGTCCCCGGTTTACGCATGTATCTTGTACTCGACCTGGCCCGACAATAAAGGCCAGCCGACATAATGTCTTGTCCCCGGTTCTTACGCCATACATTCTGTACTCGACCTAGCCGACCCAATAAAGGTAAGCGACGTGCTGTCTCGTCCCCGTCTTACCATATAATCTTGTACTCGACCTGGCCGACCAATAAAGGCCAGCCGACGTGCTGTCGCGTCCCCGGTCTTACGCACAATATTCTTGTAGGGTACTCGACCTGGCCGACCAATAAAGGCCAGCGACGTGCTGTTCAATGCCCGGTCTTACGCATATATCTTGTACTAGACCTGGCCGACCAATAAAGGGCCAGCCGAGTGCTGTTCGCGTCCCCGGTCTTAACGCATATTCTTGTTACCGACCTGCCGAACAATAAAGGGCAGCCGACGTGCCATGCTGTCGCTCCCCGGTATCAATATATCTTGTATCGACCTGGACGACAAAAAGGCCAGCCGACATTTGGCTGTCTCGTCCCTGTCTACGCATACATCTTGTCTCGACCTGGCCGACCAATAAAGGCCAGCCGACGTGCGTCTCCTCCCCGGTCTTCAAAAACATCTTGTACTCGACCTGGTCCGACCAATAAAGGGCCCAGCCGACATGCTGTCTCGTCCCCGGTTTACGCATACTTCTGTACTCGACCTGGACGACAATAAGGCCAAGGACGTGCTGTCGCGTCCCCGGTCTTACGCATACATCTTGGACTCGACCTGCCGACCAATCAAAGGTCAGCCGACGTGGCTGTCGCGTCCCCGTCTTACGGCATTACATCTTGTACTCGACCTGGCCGACCAATAAAGGCCAGCCGACAGGCTGTCTTCCTGTTCATACGCATATATCTTGGACTCGGACCTGGCCGACAATAAAGGCCAGCCGAAATGAGGTCGCGTCCCCGCGTCTTACGACATGTACTTGGTACCTTGACTTCGGCCGACCAATAAAGGGCCAGGCCGACGTGCTGTCCATCCCCGGTCTTACGCATATATCTTGTACTCGACCTGGCCGACCAATAAAAGGCCAGCCAACGTGCTGTTTTCCTTCGCGTCCCCGGTCTTACGCAGATATCTTGTACTAGACCATGGCCGACCAATAACGGCCAGCCGACGTGCTGTCTCGTCCCCGGTCTACGCATATATCTTGTACTCGACCTGGCGCCGACCAATAAAGGCCCACCAAAGGGCCGACATGCCTGTCTCGGTCCACGGTCTTTCGCATATATCTTGATCGACTGGCCGACCAATAAAGGGCCAGGCCGACATGCTTGTATCGTCAACGGTCTTACGCAGACATCTTGTACTAGACCTCGCGGACCAATAAAGGACAGCCGACGTGCTGTCGTAGTCCCCGGTCATACGCATAATCTTGTTCCTCGACCTGAAGACCAATAAAGGCCAGCCGACATCGCGTCTCGGTCCCAGGTCTTACGCATCATCTGGTGTACTCGACATGGCCGAACCAATAAAGGCCAGCCGACATGCTGTCTCGTCCCCGAGTCTTACGCCATTACATCTTGTAATCGACCTGGCCGAACATAAAGGCCAGCCGACATGCTGTCTCGTCCCCGGTCTTACGCCATTACATCTTGTACCGACATGGCCCTAACAAATAAGGCCAGCCGACGTGCCCCCCCCCTGCTGTTCTCCGTCCCCGGTCTTACGCATATATCTTGTACTCGACCTGGCCGACCAAATAAAGGCCAGCCGAAATGCTGTCCCGTCCACGGTATACGCATACATCTGTACTCGACTGGCCGACCAATAAGTCAGCCGACGTGCTTGTCTCGTCCCCGGTCTTACGCATCTATTCTGTATCAACTCACCCACTCGCACACCCGACACAATGACAAAGGTCAGCCGACGTGACTGTTCTCGTCCCCGGGTCTTACGCAATATCTTGTACTCGACCTGGCCGATCAATAAAGGCAGTCGGACATGCGTCTCGTCCCCGGTCTTACGCCATATATTATTGTACTCGACTGGGCCGGACCAACTAAGGCCAGCCGACGTGCTGTTGCACTCCTAAATGGCTTCTGCTCTGTAAGTGCCCAACATAAAAGTGTTAGTGTCAGTTAAGTTTTGTATGGTTTTTAAGTTTATCTGTGGATGTGGAGTGCCAAATACCGTACTGGTGAGATCAAGGCGATTACAGGGGGAAGAAGGGGTCATGCTCCTACCTATGAGACTCTGGTTGTCAATTACATAGCTAATGTCAATCTCTAACTAACCCTTTATGTTTTTTATTGTTTTTAACTGCCTTTAGGCTTTAAAAAGTTGCAAACTAACTTTCAACATTGGATATAGACCTTAGACCACAGTGACAACTGATGTCACTAGGTTTGGTCTAATGAACTGTGAAGAAATGCGCTCATCAATTATTCGTAATAACGCAGCACATAGGCCTAGGCCATTGGGGGGGGGGGGAGGGGTGGGGGGGGAAGCAAGATAAGTTGATAGGCCGTAATACAGGAAAAATTGTGCACAAGTTTGGTAAGGCAAGCTGGGGAGGGGTAGGGGGGATACTCAGACACACTGCCACCAAACAAGTCACGGCACCATGAACAAATAGTCCGGATGTTAAAGGGATATATTTGGGACATACTTGCATTTTTTGATACAAGCAAGGCACTTGGCCACACGTGTTTAGGGAACATACCATACTAATTTCAACTTGGAAGCATCTTTAATCCCGTACAGGCACCAACCCGTTATTGCATAATTGCCTACCCTTGATTGTTTGAAGGGTTGATTAACAAAACAATTTGGTGTTTGGTGATAGAACTTGAAATTATTACAAAATAGGGGTAAACTTAAGGCTAACATTTGGCCACGGGGAAAATTGCGGATTTTTTCATAGTAAAGGGATGATTGGGGTTTTACTTTTGGGATTCGCGGGTTAAAACATTTGATTTTAAATTTGTATGATGACACGCTTGTTTAATGTAAATTTCTACGTTTAACGTACTTCCCAAAAATTTTCAACACAAAATGATGGTGCTAAAAAATATGACTAGCAAACCCCTTATTTGCTCATAAGTTACATGTTGACATAATGACCTGAAAATGAATAATTTGATAAATGGTTCAACATAAGTCGGTGACCACTCTATTAAAAGCTTAGATGAAGTAGAATACTAAGAAATAAATTTTAAAATGCCATGTTCCGGGGACCTGTGACCTTTTATCGTCCTTTTTGACTTGATACATGTTTCAGCATGACTGCATACTTTATAGCACATCCAAATGCATGTGATATATTAAACAAGTTTATTTATAAAATGCACTCAACATGTAAGTATATATCAATTGATATTAGGCTGCATTGCCGAACGCTATTTTAACTGTCTCGCGTTGATGGATGCAGCATTTTATTACCATTAACCCTCTTTACTATATTTTAACCTTGTTGTTTTTTTTCAAGTGTTTTACATAGAATATACCAGTTTAAAAGAAGTACTAAGTTCCTGGTAGATCAATTATGGTAATAAACCATAAAAAAGAAATAATAAGTAATTGCATGTTGATGGTCTATCCAATGGTAAATCGTGCCAATCAGTGCGAAACTGATCGCTAGTTATCATCAATGAAGTAAAATTTAAGAAGGAATTTGTTCAGTCCGCTTTATATGGGTTGAAATGAACGTTCTTTCTTATGATGGACAAAATGTGAATAGCTGAATTGACTGTAGTATGACGTTCATAATAAAACAGTAACATAAATAATACAAATCAATTAATAACAGATGTTTAAATCGCGCACTTTAAGGGACCATTCCGAGAGCGCACTTTCTCGCTTCTGGTGACGCGGCAGAAGTGAAGAAATTTGCTAAATATTGTATTAGACCACAAAAATAAACAAATTTTGCTCTTTAGCACAGACAGTCGACTCTTGTTCAAAATCTAAGTTCAAAAAGACCAACCTCAAGTGCGATTCTCTTCAGTATGCTTTACATAGCTAACCATTGCTGGCATCGATCTGGTGATATGGCTGCATTCTTTGCTCATGAAAATGTACAAAGCTTCATCGTCCTTGTCGGTATTGGGGCGTTGAGATTCTTGTACAAATTGGATCTAGTGAAATGCGTTTTGGAATACCAGCAAAAAAGGTTTCTTTGTAAATGCACCACCTGTAGAGCAAAAAAATACGTGATGGGCTGAGCCACCCCCTCCCCCAACACCCGGGCTCTCAATTAATTCCAAGATATGTCGACAGTGTCTTTCTCCCTTCCTCAAGAAACGAACTAGCGTCTGTGCTACGCAGACATCATCTGGGATATAGTACTACACCAAATAAGTCTTTAAATATGATACGGGACAAACATTTAGGAGAGCGTAACTCCAACTACAAAAAGTCCCAAAGGATGGCCAAATTTTCTACGTGCTTCATGCCAATAAAAGAAGTTGTGTTGGCTGTGAGCCCCAGCATATATCAATGATAAATGAGGAAGGCAAAGGAATGTCATTAGCACACTTGATACCCTCTTAGGTACTACCACCATTACTCAATGCTATACCACTATATCACTACAGGACTCACAGTGCGGGTTAGCCCCCAATGTAATCACTACGCAGGGAGACAACGCGCATAAGCGTGCACGCTGCTGTTAATCGGGTGTCATGCGTATATTGCTACTGACGTGCTAGAAACAGGGTGCGAATTAACGACTTTGCAGAGGGGGGATGGTTTTAGAGAGAGTAGTTTGTGTTGGCACAACTGGGGTATGTGGGCGAAAGCCCCAAGCCGCCGGAGGTGGATTTTTTTTGGTATTATGCATTGAGATGGCATCTTAAGAAGCAATATGAGAAAAAATTTTGCTGTCATTATTCGCCCTGAGATGGCCTTAGAAGTGATCTGAGGAAAAATTGGGGGTAATTGCCCTCAGATTGTATTAGAAAGCGATCTGTGGTATGTATTTGAAAGGAATATGTGTAAATTGACGCATATTTTTTTACATTACGAGATAAAGCGCTTGATGGATGTCAAAAAAAACCCCCCCTTTTTAAAAAAATTTTCCGATATACATACCGCACAAACAGGCACACGCAAACATGTTACAGATACCAAAGCATCGCACAACAAATGTAATAAATCATTCATTATCACGGCAAGTCGGCTATGGAATGAATTTGGACTTGAATTGTATACTAGCAGGTCGGTAATATACTCTCCGAAATCAAATACACAATACACTGCTTCTTCAGGTATAACTGGAGTATAAGTAAATAAATTAATATTATGTGTTACAATATATTAGTCTCGCTATGGGAATAGAGCATCATCATTATAATTGCTTGCAGAATTTACTATGTATACGTTTATATTATTGTCAATCAATTTTCAACATCAATTGTATGAATTTGTATCCACAGTTATTAGTATGTATCTAATATTAGTTTAGTAGAAATAGTAGTAGTAGTAGTAGTAGTTAGTTAGTAGTCTTAGTAGTAGTATAGTGGTAGTGTAGTAGTAGTAGTAAGTAGTAGTAGTAGTAGTAGTACGTAGTTAAGTAGTAGTAGTTATAGTAGTAGTGCATTTTTAAATAGTAGTTTAATTAGCATAATTAATTAGTATTACGTATTAGTATATTACTTACATATCTATGATAAAATACTTATGTATTACATGTTGTAGAGGTTGGCTATGGTCAAAGGGGCTTTATAGCCCTATGTAGCCCACCTTTAAGTCAATAAATATCAAATATCAAATATGAGACTCTGTTGTCAATTACATAGCTAATGTCAATCTCTAACTAACCCTTTATGTTTTTATTAGTTTTTAAATGCCCTTTAGGCTTTAAAAAGTTGCAAATACTTTCACCATTGGTGATAAGATCCCTTGACAGGGACACTGATGTCACTATGTTTCAGTGTCTAATAGAACTGTAGAAAATCGCTTCACATCAATTATCGTAATACCGCAGACATATAGCCTAGGCCATGGGGGGGGGGGTGGGGGGTGTGAAGCTTAAAGATAACGGATAGGCCATAATTACAGGCAAATTGCACACAAGTGTAATGCGAATATAATGCCATTGTTTGTCAGTTTATCATTAGCCCTAAGTTAGCGAATGGTCACTCCTTATTTTTTTATTGAAACGTATGCATTCTTGCACTTTTTGATTCTATTGTATTTTCCTCTAATTTCATTGTGACCGTAGTATTGTTTTATGATTAGTAATATCTTAATGTTTATAGTTTTATAAGTATCAAGCGCTCACAGAAGTGAAACAGGCATGCCATGCTATGGGGCTCTGCCTATCTGTTCTCTTCTACACCATGCTGGTATTCTCGTTACTTTACTGGTTAATGTACATTGTTCATACATTGTAACCTTGTATACATGAAATACCTGTGGATTGTAAAAATAAATAACTAATAAATATAATAATAATAATACTCAGCACACTGCCACAAACAAGTCGGTCGGCATGAATTGAATAGTCCCGGATGTTAAGGGATATATTTGGGGGCATACCTTTGCATATATTTTTTTTTATACAAGCAAGGCACTTGGCACCGTGTTCTAGGACGCATACCCTAGCTAATTTTCACTTGCAGCCATCGTGATAGTCCCGTGCAGGCACCGTTTATGTGCATATTGCCTACCCCTGCTGGTTTGAAGGGGTTTGATTAACAAAACAATTTTGGTGTTTTGGTGATAGAACCTTGAAATTGTTCAAAATAGGGGTAACATAAGGCTTAACATACTGGCCACGGGGAATTGCGGATTTCTTCATAGTTAAGGGATGATTGGGGTTTTTACTTTGGGGGGTTAAACGATTTTGATTTAAATTTTATTGACATGACACCCTTTAGGTTTAAAATGTTAATTTTCTACGTTATAGTACTCACCAAAATTTTCAAACAAAATGATGGTGCTAAAAATATGACTATCAACCCCCTAATTTGCTCATGAGTGCCTGTTGACATAATGATCTGAATAATGAATTATTTGATAAATGGTTCAACATAGTTCGTGTGACCACTCTATTTAAAGCGTAGATGAAGTAGAATAATAGAAAAAATTTTAAAATATGCAATATTGACCTGTGACGCTTTATCGTCCTTTTTGACCTTGATACCTGTTTCAGCATTACTTGGCATACTTTAGCACATCCAAATGCATGTGATATATTAACACCTTTATTTATAAAATGCACTCACATGTAAAGTAGATACAATAATGATATTAGCTGCATTTTTGCGAACGCTTTTTGTACTGTCAGCATTGATGGATGAGCATTTTTATACATTGAACCCTCTTTATACTATATTTTAACGTTGTTTTTTTTCAAGTTGTTTACATAGAATCTACCATTTTTAAAAGGAGTACCAATGTTCCTGGTAGAATCCTTATGGTAATAACCACAAATAAATAATATTAATTGCGTTGTTGAGTGTGTCCTATACCAATGGTAATCGTGCCAATCAGTGTCTAACTTGATTGCTGAGTTGCTCATCATGTAAGTAAAATTTAAGAGGAATTTGCTTCATGGTCCGCTTTTATTGGGTTGAAATGCACGTTACTGTCTTTTATGATTGGACAAAATGTGACTAGCTAGAATTGTACTGTAGTATGACGTTCATATAAACAGTACACATAAAATAATACAAATCAACAAATACAGATGTTTTAAATCGCGCACAGTTTTTAGGGACCATTTTCCGAGAGCGCACTTCTCCGCTCTCATGTGGCGCGGCAAGTGAGAACATTTGCTAAATATTGTATATACCTACATAAAATAAACAAATTTTTGCTCTTTTAGCACAGCCAGTCGCCCTTGTTCGTAAATCCTAAGTTTTCAAAATGACTCAACCTCAAGTGCGAGTTACTCTTCAGTATGCGTATGACATAGCTACATGCTGGCATCGATCTGGTGATCTGGCTGCATTCTTTGCTCATGAAAATGTACAAAGCTCATCGTCCTTGTCGGTATTGGGGGCGTTGAGATCTTGTACCAAATTGGATCTAGTGAAATGCGTTTTGAATACCAGTCAAAAAAGTTCTTTTGTAAATGCACCACCTGTAGATGCAAAAATACGTGATGGGCTGAGCCCCCCCCCCCCAACACCCGGGCCTCTCAATTACATTCCAAGATTATGTAGACAGTGTCTTTCCTCCCTTCCTCAAGAACGAACTAGCGTCTGTGCTACGCATAGACATCATCTGGGATAAGTACTACCCAATAAGTCTTTAAATATGATACGGGACAAACATTTAGGAGACGCGTAACTCCAACTACAAAAATTCCCAAAGGATGGCCAAATTTTCTACGTGATTCATGCAATAAAGAAGTTGTTTTGGCTGTTAGCCTCCAGCATATATCAATGATAAATGAGGAAGGCAAAGAAGTCATTAGCACACTTGATACCCTCTTAGTTACTACCACCATACTCAATGCTATACCACTATATATACAGGATCTCACAGGCGGGTTAGCCCCAATGTAATCACAAGCAGGGAGACACGCGCATAATGGTGCACGCTGCTGTTACTCAGGGTTTCATGCGTATATTGCTACTGATGTGCTAGCAGGGTGCGAATTAACGACTTTGCAGAGGGGGGGATGGTTTAGAATAGTAGTTTCGTTGGCAAACCGGGGTCTGGGGCGAAGCCCTAGCCGCCGGAGGCGATTTTTTTTTGGGTATTATTGCCCTTGAGATGGCCTTAGAAGCAATCTGATGAAAAATTTTGGCTCATTATTGCCCTCGAGATGGCCTTAGAAGTGATCTGAGGAAAAATTTGGGGGTATTATTGCCCTCAAGATTGTATTAGAAGCGATCTGTGGTATTATTTTGAAAGGAATATGTGTAAATTGACGCATTATTTATTTACATTACGAGATAAAGTCACTTGATATGTTATGAGATGAGATGGGAATCCAGAGGTGGGGATTTAGCCATCCCCGGCAGGGATACCTTTCAGTAAAACAGAGCCAGGGATGAAATTACCAGAGGGGGGGATTTCCCCCCCATCCCCCCCGTCAATTCGCACCCTGTGTGCTAGTCCTTGCAATCAGCTGTGTTTACAAATGACTGGCATTGAAGCGCTATAGGATCATCTGGGGACTGGAAGGAACCATCAGTATGTCACCACACACCATGTTGCATAATAAGATACCGGCAACCGATTTTAATTATTCACTGGTTATTTTATTAAATCTTTAGCACTTCCTATGTTCTACGCGTTTTCGGGATGAAAAAGGTTCCTCCTTTCGTGTTGGCATTCGAGCTGCCATTGAGCTGCCATTGAGACTTTAAAGATGTTTGTAGTAGTATTGAATAAAATTAGAGATCATTTTACATATCACATATCAAGAGCTACAAAAATGTACGCTTGAGATACTCTAGAACAAATGTGTGTATGTTAATTTTCATTTTTTGACCAAGTACACTTTACCGTAAATGAAATGAATGTCACAAAATACTTTTCACCCAGTAAAACAGACGGCTAGAAACGATTTATCCGACAAAAGACGTCTTAGTACAGCACATTCGACCCTCAATCTATCAAAGAGTACACGTCTGGGATCAAACACTCTTCCTACAACAACAGCTGCCTTGGCCTTCGGAGTGGGGATGGGATATGACGGCAGATGGGTGCCAGTGTGGACCATTCTTACAATTGCTATTGAAGAATGTACGGAGTTAGTACGATGAAAGGTGCAAGGAAGGATGTGGAGGATGATGCAAGTGTCTCAAACTTTAATGAAAGTACACAGCTCTGCCAATGCGTCGCACTTTTTGAGCTTAAAGGGGCTATTAACCCAAAAAATTATTTTTTACCGCATAATCTATGGATGGCATATTACTACACTAAAATGACCGTTTAAAAACTTATTATCTTGTAACTGTGATTTGATATCAATTTTCAATTTTTTAGATCCAGAAAAAAGCGAAAATTGGCGTTTTGGAAAATTTCTTAAATCGGCTTTAGCCTGCATATTTATTTTCATAATACATGGTACATATACACACAAAAATACATACAGATTGTATTGAAGAAAGGAATGCAAGAAGCGGAACCACATCCCATCCACCTATACAGTACCCGCGTTCCCACTAAAGTTCCTGAAAAAGGAACGCGTTCCTCCAGGATGAAGAACTTGGTTCAACATATTTTATGGAAATCGGAAACTATACTCAATGGTAATGGCTTCAAATCATCTATTGAACATGCATATCGTTTTCTATCTCTTAAATTTCCATTCATCATTCACTCTAGTCAGACGAGGTGCCCTTCTGGTACTTGACTAGGCTATATCGCTATAATTATAATAGGCCGCCTACACAATGGTAAGGGATGGATGCCAACAGAGTGTACTTACGGGCGGTAGTCAGATTCTCGTTTATTAAACATAGGAGAGATTTACCGATGACGCTTCAATCATTCCGTATAGGCCTAATGGGGGGATTTCAATTTTGAATTTTGAATTTTGAATTTTGAAGAAAGTGCTCCGGTTATAAAACTAAGATTTTGAATTTGCCAGCCAAAGGTATATGTTACCGTGGTAACTGGTGATACACACACACAACACAGCCACATCGAAAGTAACCATACAACAATACGGAAATCTAAAATGGCCCTTTATAACATCGTGTCTTTAAAAACTGTGCACAAATACACTCAAAACACGCAAAAAATATCCATTCCAAAATCACACCCCTTCTTTTAATCAGCATATTTTGACCGAATCACTTGCCCAAATTACAAAACAGAATATAGAGGTTTTAGAGAAAAGGCTGTCGAGCACGTCAATAATGGCCAATATTTTTTTGGATCAAAATCCTCCAAGGTCACAGGCATAAAGATCGTTCCCAAGTTATTTTTTGGGAGATTTTGCCGATGGGACCAGAGCTCGAAAAATGCCATGTTTGTCATTTTTTGGAGGGTCATGATGGAACCAATAATATTTTCTGTTAATTTCTAAATTCATAATTATTGTTAGCTGAGTGAAATATATTTTTGAGTTAAGCGGGTAAACACCCCTTTAAGCAAAATTTTGAGCTCCTACTGAGGTTTTGTTTTGAGTTTATTATTTGATTAAAGAGCGCGTCAACCTCTGGGACATTTTCGCCATTTCTCCCCAACGTGTATTTGCGAGACGACTGAAACGTTTTTACTCTCCGACTGATAACAACAAAGTCGAGCAGAAACCGCGATTCTCATAACACTGCCACAAACGATCAGCTGTATCACATTAAGGGGGTATTCACCCGCTAAACTAAAAAAATATATTTCATTCGGGCCAACTAGTTATGAATCTAGAAAGACGTAAGAAAAAAATTATTGAGTCCACCGTGACCTGAAAAAATTGTCGAATTTAGTAACAAGGAAGCTTCGCAAACCTTTTTCAGGCGCGTTGTTGGATGAGCGTAATTTTTTTTAATCGAAAAAAGAGATAAATTGAGATTTTTATGAGATATTATTTTTCGATTGCGCTCAAATTTCGTTAATTCGTAAAATTAAGGTTCTGTAAAAACAACGTTACAATCGGATAAAGCATGTAGGTGTTATAAGTCGAAGAAATGTAAAAATATAAAAAAATAAAAAAAAACGTAAAATTATGCTATCTTCATGAAAAATTATTTTTGATTACGCTTAAATTTCACACAATATATATAAATTCATAAAATTTAAGGTTCTGTGAAAAAATATTACAATCGGATAAAGCATGTAGGTGGTATAAGTCAAAGAATGTTTAAAAAATCGAAAAAATCATAAAATTGAGATTTTTATGAAAAATTATTTTTCGATGGCGCTCAATTTTCACACGAATATATAAATTCGTAAAATTAAGGTTATGTGAAAAAATTATTACAATCGGATAAAGCATCACAACGTGGCGCATTGTCGAAATGTATCTCTACATCATTAACTGATACACTAAGGATTTCTCTAGGAGGTCATTTCACGACTTCGTGATTATGTAAAACTAATATAAACAAATGTAATCTTTTAACTAGGAAAACGCTTAAGTCCCGCCGCGTTGTTGGATGAGCGTAATTGGTGCATTGAGCTGCCATGTGTTATGCGGATTTTCTGTTGTTCTGTGAAAAAATTATTACTAAGTTGAAGATTTTTTAAAATTAAATTAAATTAAATAAAAAATAAACTTAAATTTTAAATTTTTTAAAATTAATCGTACTAATTTTTTTTTTTTTCGAAAAATTGCGATTTTTATAAGAAATAATTATTCGATTGCGCTCAAATTTCACACGAATATATAAATTCATAAAATTAAGGTTCTGTGAAAAAATCATTACAAAATGATAAAGCATGTAGGTGTTATAAGTAAAAAAATTGTTTTAAAAAAGAAAAAACCCACAAAATTTCTATTTTCATGAAAAATAATTTTTCGATTGCGCTCAAATTTCACACGGATATCTAAATTCATAAAATTAAGGTTCTGTGAAAAAATCATTAAAATCGGATTAAGCATGTAGGTGTTATTAGTAAAATAAATTTTCAAAAAATCGAAAAAAATCGTAAAATTGCGATTTTCATGAGAAATAATTTTTTGGTTGCGCTCAAAAACGTGGCAGTTCTAAGTTCAGAGATTTCGAAGGCCTCCATAAAATTTCATCGCAAACGGAGTATCGGTTTAGCCGGAATCGTGCTGACAAACACACAAAAATACAGAAAAAAAAGAAGGAAAGAAAAAAAAACATTCCGGATTTTTTTCTCCAGTGTAGTGAAATGGAATCTTCGCTTCGCTCGCTACGCTCATCCAATGACTTCCAAGAGATATCTTTCCGATGTCATAATAAGATTATAAAATTATTTATGTTTCTGCATTGTCTAGTGATATCTTCAGGATACCATTTTGAGATCATTAATTGACACAATATACTGTTACACTAAAGTTTTCTTTAGGAAGTCATTTTATGACACATTTTTAAGTCGTTTGCGTTTTTAATTATTTTAAGACTTCCAAAAGATGTCTTTCCGACGTCATAATGAGATTTTAAAATTATTTATGTTTCTGCATTGTCTAGTGATATCTTCAGGATACCATTTTGAGATCATTAATTGACACAATATACTGTTACACTAATGTTTTCTTTAGGAAGTCATTTTATGACACATTTATTAAGTCGTTAGCGTTTGCATTTTAAGACTACCTAGAGATGTCTTTCCGACGTCATAATGAGATTTTAAAATTATTTACGTTTTCTAATTGTCTGGTGATATCTTCAGGATACCCTTATGAAATCATTAAGTGACCTATATAATCACACGCAACTCTCTATTTGGATGTTGTCAAATACAATACAATGTTTGCGTGATTGCCTGGCGTCCAGACGTTCAATGCCAGTTTTGCTCTACCCATAAAACATACAGTTCTAAATCGAAGCTTGTAACAAAGAAGTGGAGGAAGGTTAGTATGAATATTTAGCAACAATAACTTATATACGTATTTTAAACTCTTCCACACTTAGTTAATAGTTACTGAACAGTGATTGAGCGAGAGTAGCGAGCGTCTCCACTTGACTCTTATGGCTCGAATGTCTGTTTTTTTTTTTTTTTTTTTTTGTTTGTTTGTTTTTTTTTTTTTTCTGTTACTGCTTCGATACAGGTCGCACCGTTTCTCTGATCGACCTGAAATTTTGCACACATGTACATACCACCTAGGCGGGTTGCTGTATAGTTTTTGAACAAAATCCGATCGTTGGTTATAAAAAATAAAAAATAAAATAAAAAAATAAAAAAATAAAATGTTCCGATCATTATGAAATTTTGCAGGGTCAATAAGTACAACATTCTCTCCTATTTTCCAAATTTTCAGCTAAATCGGTCAAGACCTTAAAGACCGGGTTAAAGACTTATTGGTAATCATAATTCGAAAAATGATGTTAAAAAATGAAGGAGGCAGTGAAGATACAAAGATACACTTTAGAAGGCATGACGTGAATGAGTACAATGCAAAGATGTTGGAATAGTATAGTTGTTATATTACGGTATTTGGTATAGTGTATACCGGTTATTTCTCTATGGTGTATACAATGTCAATATCCAGTTAGGCCTACACTGTGTGGTGGGCCTTATGGAAATGTCGTACTCGGGTCATGTTGCACGTACCGGTGCTCGCTCAACAACGCGTCCAACTGAGCGTTTTTGGATGAGCGTAGCGAGCGTAGCGAGAGAAGCGAAGATTCCATTCTACTACACTGGAGAAAAAAATCCGGAATGTTTTTTTTTTCTTTTTTTCTTTTTGTATTTTTGTCTGTTTGTCCACACGATTCCGGCTAAACCGATACTCCGATTGCGATGAAATTTTATGCAGGCCTTCGAAATCTCTGAACTTAGAACTGCCACGTTTTTGAGCGCAATCGGAAAATTTTTTTCTCATGAAAATCGCAATTTTACGATTTTTTTCGATTTTTAAAAAAAATTCTTCGACTTATAACACCTACATGCTTTATCCGATTTTTAATGATTTTTGCACAGAACCTTTATTTTATGAATCAAGATATTCTTGTGAAATTTGAGCGCAATTGAAAAAATATTTATCATAAAAATCGAAATTTACAGGTTTTTTCTTTTTTTAAACAATTCTTTGACTGATAACACCTACATGCTTTATTCGATTGAAAATAATTTTTTCGCAGAACCTTAATTTTATGAACTAATATATTATTGTTAAATTTGAGCACAATCGAGAAATTATTTCTTATACAAATTTCAATTTACGATTTTTTTAAACAATTACGATTTATTTAATAAAAAAAAAAAAAAGGTTAATTTTTTATTTTATTTTATTTAATTTAAAAAAATTTCAATTAAATAATGATTTTTCCACAGAACAACAGAAAATTTGCATAACACATGGCAGCTCAATGCACCAATTACGCTCATCCAACAACGCGGCGGGATTTGAGCGTTTTCCTAGTCCTAGTAAAACTGAACATGAGTGCTGCATCGTAGATATTGTGTGCTAGTACAGCATTTTATATTACGCGGTCGCGGCTTAGCTGGGACGCCTACTTGATACCAACCAACGCTAGGAGGCCGTGACTTGACTTGAATTTAGACATCTTGACCCTTCGGGTAACGGATAGCGCGGCAAATTCGTGAAGCCTACCTGCGGCCAGTTCCAAGAAGGGTGGTCGACAAAAACACGGCGCGTTGCGTTTGACTGTATCAAAGTCATAAGTCATAAAGACTGTGAAACAATGTGATTTCAATTCCACGTGCAAATATTTTACTGAATTTATTTTTCGTAATGTATCTAAAGGTCTAAAGGACTTGACTCGACCTGTCAGTATCAAGGGGAAGCCACAAGGGGTCTTAGTATTGGCCCAATACTGACCAAAAAAACAAGGTGACGAGTGCGTTACTGGTCTCTGAATAAAGTCATATAGTTTCATTATAGTCAACTGTGCGACGGGTCTCATTGTGATATTAAACGACATTAGGAACTGGGTCCTATTATCTCGAAAGAACAGGGTAAAAATTTTACCTGGTCAGCACCAACGAGAAGCACAATACTGCGAAATCGATCAGAGAGTTCAACGCCACGTTCATTGTACAGCCACAGATACGCATGCGTTCCGTATTTCATACCCTGGTCGCAACCCTTCCACAATGCAGCCATTACGGTGATTTGCATGGAGAAATAGGGGGAATTTTAAAAATCAAAGTGAACATCTACTTAGCGCCCTAAAACTTGACCACAAAATGACGATGTAGAGGCCAGAAAAGCATCGCGTGCATTAAGAGATAATACGAATGACAACCCAATAATAATGAATAATAATTTGTTGTAATGTAATTAATAAAATGAAATAATTTTAAATACCCTATGTTATATTATTATAGTGTAATGTGTAGGATATCCATGAGCAATTTTTTTTTTACGATTTCAAAAATTTATTTCTAAAAGCCTGTTTCTGATAATTGGATGAGTGTAGCGAGCGTAGCGAGCGAAGCGAAGATTCCATTTCACTACACTGGAGAAAAAATCCGGAATGTTTTTTTTCTTTTTTCTGTATTTTTGTCTGTCTGTTAACACGATTCCGGCTAAACCGATATTCCGATTGCGATGAAATTTTATGGAGGCCTTCGAAATCTCTGAACTTATAACTGCCACGTTTTTGAGTGCAATCGAATTTTTTTTCTCATTAAAAATCGAATTACGATTTTTCGATTTTTAAAAAAATTCGGGGCTTTTAAAAATACCGTAATATAACACTACGTTTAATACAGGAAAGAGGGTGTAAAA
>JAMZAV010011402.1:0-20460 GCA_024449915.1 Sweltsa coloradensis | reverse complement strand
CACAGCCTGCAATATACTAGGGAAACGCCAAAGTCGTTGTTAAAGAGTAGGTGAGCCATGTGTTGAGTACCCGGTATCATTCCCCATACTGTGTTGGATCCAGCCTAAAGGGGATGTTCACGGGTACTCAACTCTTGGCTCACTCACTCGTTTAACAACAACTTTGGCGTTTCCCTAGTAATATGATGATTATACTTGCACTCTTTTCGTTGTCGGGGAAGAAGGAACTCCAGAATTGCTAATAAGGGGGATGAAAGAACCCAATAATTTATTGTGGGTGGATAACATCCCCCGTTTCGCCTAATTCGACCCTCGAGTACACGTCAGTTACATGTATTTCGGAAATGTCACACGCGTATTTAACACATGAATGTTTGTTCTCACAGTTCCCCCTGGTTATGAAGCTGTGCTTGACGTAGGTGTTATCAAGGTCAGTAAAGTGCCCCTGGCGCTGACGGACGCGATAACCGACTGCGCCGCGGACGCTGCCTTCTTGATGGTGGTGAGCACCGCAGCTAAGAAGACGATGGCGATGACAACATTGCTCAACACCACGTTCATCCTGGGCTCAAGCCAAGTGTACGCGATGTGGACCGGGGTCAGACTGGAGGGAGGGGCGTGGATGACACATCAAGGTCAGATATTCATTTAAAAATATATTCTTAAACGGTGTGTCTTGCAATTTACTAACTGGTTCATCTTTATTACTAAAAAGTGGAACCAAACTTAAAATTGCATTATTTGGACACCTTTTTTGAATATTTTGAAAATGTCCATTTTTTTAATCTAAAAAATACAATGAAATAATATTTCATACAAAAAGGTTCATTGGCATTTTATTCCCCTGTCCTCCCAGTAAAAACCACCTACATAGTAGTTCCACAAATCATATGAGCACAGACAGAAATATCCAAAACATACTTCTGCACTAATTACAGACCAAAATAATTTGGGGTTTGACAAACCCCACGCGAGGGATGGTGTTAAGAAATTCCGCGCGAGTGACGGAGGGTTAATCATAAAACACTGTGTAAACACTAGCTAAACTTTAATAAAAGAATTACACTAACATACACAGTAAAAACAGGCTTAATTTTATTATCCTAGCTGAACAGATCTGAAACATCTCATATCTCCTTGGATGATCAGGAATTTGTAATCTATAAATATTTTTAGAAAAACCTTTCAAAACAAACGTCTAATGCAAAATGCCACATACCTCAATCCATCAGCCAAGTGTTGAGTACCCGGGAACACCCCATTTCCTCCCCTATACCTAAGGCTGGATATAGCCCAGTATGGGGAATGCTACCAGGTATTCAACACATGGCTCACTCACTCGTCCATCAACGACTTTGGCGTTTCCCTATTCTAGTTGGCCAAGGCGCCCTATACCCAGAATGTGGAAGACCTGGGTTCAATCATCTGGTCGGAAAAGATTTTGTAGTTCATGGATTGTATTTAAAAAATATTAAACATGTTTTGAAATGCATATAACGCAGTTAAGTCTACATCAACCGTGACAATACTTTTAGAAAACATAGCCAGTACGAAATACGAGTAAAGATTGCAAGGTTTACTCAATCTCCTAGAGGAATTTAGGGGAACCTTGATCACTGCTATGCATGTTATCACAGCCTGCCAAAAATAATTCGATAAAAATGACTTCTTCAGGAACAAAAGCATTTTTATTGATGATTGATTTAATGTAGAAATTAAAAAAGTCCGCCCCGACCGGGATTCGAATCCAGGTCTCCCGCATTCCAGACGAGCGTCTTAGCCACTAGACTATCAGGACGGGTACATTACATACAATGCGGGAGACCCGAGTTCAAATCCCGGTCGGGCGGACATTTTAAATTTATGAATTGTAGTAAATAAAAACAATTACACCTACGGGAGTTTTTCCCGACCAACCAAATCGAGAAACAAAAGCAAAGCATATTTTTCACTTCATTCCTTATAGGTTTAAATCGCAACGGATTTTTCTCATTTTGTTTGCAGTTCTCAGTTACCTGCTCACGGATGTCTGTTTAAAATTTCAGCTTAATTTATTTAGGCGTTCGGCCGTATGGGACCGGACAGACAGACAGTTTACAAACATTTAACATACATTTAACATTTAACATTTAACATTTAACATTTAACATTTAACATTTAACATTTAACATTTAACATTTAACATTTGACATTTAACATTTAACATTTAACATTTAACATTTAACATTTAACAGACACATTAGTCACGACGAAGACCCAATCTAGTGGTGTTATAAATTCAAATTTGCTTCGCTCACTCGTATAATTATAATCAAATAATAAAAAATAATAATAATAATAATAATAATAATAATAATAATAATAATAATAATAATAATAATAATAATAATAATAATAATAATAATAATAATAATAATAAATAATAGTAGTAATAAGATGCTGTAAGAACTCACAGGGATGTAAAGAACAACTTATTATTGCTCTACTGTAATGAATCAGGCACACAATAAGAAAAGGAATATTCACGTAAACTACATTGACTACAAGAAAGCCTTTGACTCAACACCACACACATGGCTTATTCAGATTTTACAAATATATAAAATCAACCCAGTAATTGTAAACTTTTTGAAGACAGTAATGGAGACATGGAGAACAACACTAAAACTAAATATGAAAAACCAGCAGATAACTACAGATCCAATACAAATTAAACGTGGCATTTTCCAAGGTGACTCATTAAGTGCATTATGGTTTTGTCTGTCATTAAACCCACTGTCACATATGCTTAACGAATCGACATACGGATTTAAAATTAAGGACAATAATGTGGTATGTCACACAATTTCCCACCTATTCTACATGGATGACCTAAAGTTGTTTGCATCAAATTTTGCTCAACTAAACAGTCTAGTCAATACAACATTAGAATTTAGTCAAGATATCTGCATGGAGTTTGGAGTAGACAAATGTAAGGCGCTACATATCGAAAAGGGTAAGGTTACACAAGCAGAAGAGTTCCAGCTAGATGATGGAAATAGGATTGGAATAATGGACGATAACGATGTATACAAATATTTAGGATTCTCACAAGCTGCCAGAAATTGAACATAAAGTTATGAAAGCAAAATTGATAGATACATACAAGAAACGACTAAAGTCTATCCTCAAGACGCAACTAAACGGTTAAAAAACAAGATCACAGCAATAAATACATATGCTGTACCAGTACTGACATATTCATTCGGAATCATTAAATGGACGCAGACAGACATCCACGCGTTGGAAATATTAACTCGTACTACACTTACCAAACACAGAATACATCATCCTAAATCAGCAATAGAGAGATTGACACTTCCAAGAGAAAAAGGAGGACGGGGCCTATGATCTGAACAACTTATATTATAAACAAATAGACATTTTAAGAAAATACTTTTTTACAAAGAGCAACCAATCCACACTGCATAAGGCTGTGGTGCTAGCTGACAAATCATTAACTCCACTCAATCTAGCAAACGAAAATGTCAATCTACAAGGGAAACTCATAACTGACGCTTCAAAAGAGTTACGTCTCTCAGAAAAGACCTACACAAGAGACATTATAATGAACTCCACAAAGGTCACGTAGATATTAAAGCATCAAATAGGTGGTTAAACAAACGGGGAACTATTTGGAGAAACAGAAGGTTTTATGATGGCTATTCAAGACAGAGTGATTGCGACGAACAATTATAAAAAATACATAATACAAGATGCGACAGTAAACGATCAATGTAGAAAATGTAGTGCAAAGGGTGAAACAATCGAACACATCATATCCGGGTGCAAGTCACTATGTCAAACAGATTACCTCTACAGACATAACCAAGTAGCTAACATTATTCATCAAAAACTAGCAATCAAGTACAACCTCATTGACACACACACACCTTACTACAAATACAAACCAGAGAAAGTACTAGATAGTAAAGATTACAAATTATATTACGACCGCACAGTTATAACAGACCAAACGAACATCACAACAGACCGGATTTAATAATAATGACAAGAATAAAACAAGAAACTACCCTTATCGACGTTGCTATCCCAATGTGCCATAACGTCGAGACCACGTGGAAGAAAAAAATTGACAAGTATAGTGAATTTGCAATTGAGATCAAGATGATGTGGAAACAGAAAAAGGTAAATACGAATCCATTCATTATATCAGCCAACGGCATCATACCGAAGAAGCTACATGAAAGCATTAAACAACTAGATCTTCAACCCAATGTATACATCGAGACTCAAAAGGCAGTAATACTCAACACGTGTAGAATAGTTCGTAAATTTCTAAACTAAGAATGATACTTCGAGATTCCGAGACAGCTTCCATCCTGACATGGTTTTCGTGGTTTCCCATAGTCCGAAGAGCAAATGCTAGGATGGCGACGAGAAATCGGCCACGACCGTACACAGCAGAAAGAAAACATCATCTACAAACAATATTACAATTAATAAATGACTTATTTTAGTTAGAGTTAAGACAAAAGTAATAATGTATGTAATAGGTACACATGGAAGTACTTGACGTAAGTCCGTACAACATGTTAGCTCCGGTTTTAACCGAGTTTGTATGAAATACATCCAATAAAATAATAATAATAATAATAATAATAATAATAATAATAATAATAATAATAATAATAATAAAAATAAAAATAAAAATAATAATAATAATAATAATAATAAAAATATTTTTTGTTTTAGTTATTATGCATAAGTACATTTTAATTCTACTATAAGCCATAAAGTAGCTGGGCAGTGGGTTAGCTCATCGTTCACACATCGATTCATGGTACAATATAATAGCCGTGACCAGTGAGTAGGCTCTTCTTATAGTGAGCGTAAATAGAGAATAATCAATGTATAAACGTATTTATTTCAATGTAAGTGGCAAAATGGAATTTAAATTGAAAATTTGTGACATGGCTTAACTGTCGAAGATAAGGAGCAGAAATATTATTTTTAGCATTTTTTCTGTAGTAGAATTAAATTAGCCATATGGTTTTAAGATGCGTTTCCCCACGACAAAAGTGCTTAAAGTTCAACTCGCAACCTTCTCGTGATATGGCCCGCGAGTAGGGGAGTTTCACTCCCTGAAACTAACGGCGAGCTTTGGGTCGTCGTCGGGGAACTTTCCCCTTCCATTGACTACCTCCCGGACGGCCACGACATTGACAACACGGACGAATGGTGACACAGACGAAGACGACCACGACGTGGGGGGAACCCTGCCTCCTCATTCGCTTGTGGCTGGTTCTGATCAGCACAAGCTTGTCCACCTCGCGTCCCCCCGCGTCAACCCTTACGTTTCTCTCCTTGGAATGAAGTAAACATGGTGGTAATTCTTACACTTATAGAAATGGTTTTATCTTGGAGGCGCGAATAATCTTAGCTGTTAATGTGCCCTTAAACTACTACTTATACTAATAGGATCGAATTTTTCTAAGATTCAAAGCAATAAAAACAGTTCTCTAAAAATTGAATGGAGAGATGAGTTCAAATGGTAAAGCACACGAGTGGAGTTTTCTATAACCGAATCAATATGAGGTTTCCACGAAAACCTCTGTTAACCGTCAGTCCAAGATGTTGTGTGTGTGTGTTTTCATATAGTAGTAGTATAATATTGTTTCTGTATGTTCCAGGAGTGCCGGTGAACACCTTGCCTGCGTTTGCTTGGTCTACAGGCCGGCCGCTGAACGGGACATGCGCTTGTTTCGGCCGGGTGGCTCAAACCACTTTCGATCATTCAACCCAATGCATTGACCCTCTCTATAAGTTCCTTACATATGTGAGAGACCTGCTTAGCTGGGATAACAAACAACAATATGCTACAACCAACAATTAGAATACTAATTACATTCATTTCTACTGCACCTGTTTGAACAGTTATTTTGCTTTATCAAAACGTAAACAAATTATTAAATACAACATTAAAAAAAATGAATTTTGTATGTTTTTAAAATTGAAAATTATTATTTAATAAATCTTTGCGCTGTACAATATGCCGCTAATTCCCCTGATGTATGTCCCGCAATAATATGTTAAGCTATTAACGTCATTAACGTTCTTGCAGAATTAAATAGGAATATATGTCACTTTTATCTGGTAAAACTTATCATCTGAAACCTGAGCGTGTGTCCTACAAACCCGCGCTGGGCTCAGCGTTCTCCTATTCAGCCGGTAAACCAGCAGGCTGCTTTGAGCGGCTACTCGCCACGTGTGAATAGAACTTGCCAGAATGTTTCTAGTGACAGTGAGAGTTGACCGAAACGACAACTTAGTGAGAAGAGCATTAGTGAGAACTGCCAACTCGAATTTTCATAGACAACAATCACCTACCATGCGCACAAAAATCAAGTCTTCGGGCCTCCAGATATTAACTGGAATTACCATATCAATTAAGAGAGTATAGGACATGCGTTTTAGGCAAATTGCTGTTCGCTCGGCCAACTGACACCACAGGTGTCTGAAGTTTTGAACATATGTCACAAATGTGGAATTATAGGGCTCTGCAATAACACATTTTTAAATTTTGTTTTAAAATAATTTACAAAAATTTAATTAGTTTTTACGAATTTTGATTTTGTTAAAAACTCCAAAATTGACCATATTCATGATTTTTTTCTTACTGATTAAGTCAAAATTTTGAAAATCTATGACCACTGGGCAGTCTATGTTTGCTTTATTGAAAACTTTGCAAAGTTTCATATACGTCGGATGCATCTTCGCCGAGCGAATAGCTATTTGCTAACAGCAAAATGTTTCCCATTCCCTCTTAATACTTCTTTGCAATAAAAATTGTGCAATAACTTGGCAATAAAACTTAAAAAAGTAATGAGATCCATTTAAATCAAACGTAGTAATCATTGGACAGAAATAGTTAAACAAAAAAGCTCATCCATCAACGCTATTGGAAAAAGCGTTCGCGAAGCGGCCTAGTATAAATTCAACGTATATTCTTCTGTACGTTATTACGATGACATCACAAGTCCTACGTGCGATGTAAGATAGTATGTGCCGAAGTGCGCAACGCGCTTAGCAAAATATGATAATAATTTCACGCCACCAGTGCCAGTGTGCGCCCCAAAAATAGCTATTCGACCGCGTTTTTCACATGTCACATGTCCTTTATCCTCTTAAAGTATCTATGATTAATTTTTTCTACGCCATAAGATTTCTTGGGACAAGCTTGCTTTGTAAAAGGATCCAAATGAGAAATAATAGGTTGAAGTACGTCTGAGCTTTCTAGGCCGAGTACTTAGATTTTTGATTAAAAGATAAAAAAATTGTTTTAGGTAAACCTCTTTACTTCTGTCAATAAAATTATCATTGCAATACAAGGGCTAGCAGCTAACTGATGAAGCCAACTATGTGCTCGTATCCGAGATGAGCGCAATATAGTGTCAAGGCTGGACTTTTTGAAAATATGTGTGATGTGTGATATATGACCTCGCCGACAAGCACTCGTGGAATACCTACACACTTACACACTCACACACCTACATAACTTCAAACATTCACACCTACACACCTACACAGTACACACCTAAACACCTACACACCTACACACCTACACACCTTCACACCTGCATTCAAGTCGACTTGGACTAGTCCGTTTTGACCAGGGGTTTTGTAGATTTTGTAGACCTATATTGTCATTGAAAAGCGTGTTCTGAATAATATACTGAAATGTTGACATGAAACAAAATTTTTACCAGAATTTGATCCTCGGCCAGTGCGATAACTAAAAAATAAAAATAAAAATAAATTCATGTAGATGAAGGTGACGGGCTTTTGAATATTTCCCTTTGAATATCATATATCGTGATGTTACAACATAGTTTGATTTGAATCTACTCCCGAAATGTTTGTTGTCGCTTCCCAAAAATGTTTTCCATCAATAAACTCAGGGTTGAGGAAGCTTGATTAAAATTTTGATAACAATTCTTTGGAAAAATTCGAATTATTATTAAAAATATGTTGGAAGTTATATAATGATGTTTTCAAAGACGTATCTGATAACTTGGATTTCCAACAATATCAACACAATTGTGACATTGGTATTCATCAGAGTACATCGTGTTTGAGATATTGGGTACGATGTTAGTTTAGTTGTGGAATATTGAATTTCGAGATAACACTTTTTATGTTTAGTTATATCTAGCTTGTATGTATATATTGTAAAGATTCAGAAACACGTATGAAATAATGTGTATAAAAGGCTCCTGGTTGGTCGTTCTGTGTCATTCTGTTCCTCGTCAGTGTCAGCAGAAGAAGATATAATGACTACCGTGCTATTAGCTGCGATCATCATGATGGTAAGACACTGTCTACTTGTATAAGCTAAGGCTACGAACGCTGAAAGATGCGTGGATACATTTTCTAAAATAATAAATATAAGAAAATCATAACGTAAACAGTTGAGGCTGTTTTACAAAAGGGACGTATTACAATGTCTCCTGGAAGATTTACACGTTCCACTCCAATTTTAAACACTTGCCTACTTCTAGAACTCCATATATACAGAGCTTTTTCTACTTTTAGTGAACTTGGGTAACAATTTTAGAACAAACATTAGAGTTTTGGCTGATTTTTTATCAAAAGTTTAGTCTTATATTTTTGTTTTTTGTTTTGTCTTGTCATTTTGCCTGTCTCCTCAGTAAATTTTTGTTTTAAAGTATTGTAAATATTACCAAAAAGACAAAAAAAACATTTTATTTAATTTGGGTTTGCACTTGCAGACATTAGGAGCGATGTAGCCTCTGTCAAGGTATATAGTAATAAGTAATTATAAAACACAAAAGACACTAAAATGAGAAATCATAATGAAAAAATGATCTATTGATAGTAATACGGTTAGGCCCTAGATCGGGGCAATATGGAAAGTGCGCGAATCCTTAAGTGCGCGAAACGTGAAGTGAGCGAATTTTTAAGTGCGCGAAACGCAAAGTGAGCAAAAAACTTTCGCTCAGTGTCCTTTTCGCGCACTATGCTTTTCGCTCAATGTCCTTTTCGCTCACTTTTACTATCGCGCAGTAAGAATTCGCCCCAGTGTCCATTCGCTCACTTACTTTCGCGCACTTAAGAATTCGCGCAGTTAAGGATTCGCTCACTGTCCTTTCGCGCAGTTAGCGTTTCGCTCAGTGTCCATTCGCTCACTTTATTTTTCCCGCTCACTAAAGGATTCCTCACTTAACGTTTCGCGCACTTAAGAATTCGCGCAGTGTCCTTTTCGCGCACTTTACCTTTCGCGCACTTTACTTTTCGCTCCGTGTTCTTTCGCGCACATTAACAATTCGCGCACTTAAGAGTTCGCGCAGTTAAGGATTCGCGCAGTGTCTTTTCGCTCAGTGTCCCTTTTCGCTCACTTAACGTTTCGCGCACTTAAGAATTCGCGCAGTGTCCAGTTTCGGGGTTTAGTGTAGTATTCTCCGGTCCGAAAACATTAAGTAGTTAGGCAAGCAAGCACGCTGCAGATGGCGCGCGACACGAGGAAGAGCGGGCTTGCGATGACATATTCCCCCGCTCGGCTTCGGGGATCAGATTTCGTGCTGTTAGTTGTTAGTAAAAAGAAAATCATGGCGATTTCGATAATTTGAATGCTAAATCTAAGACTTACTTATTTCCCGTCCGCTTCACGACGTATAAGTATGAAAGTGTGTTTCCTACGGAAATGTGATCCCCCCACGTTTCCAATTAATCGAAGTATTCATTGGATGAGCGTAGCGAAGATTCCATTTCACTACACTGGAGAAAAAAATCCGGAATGTTTTTTTTTTTTTTTTTTCTTTCTTTTTTTTTGTATTTTTGTCTGTTTGTCCACACGATTCCGGCTAAACCGATAATCCGATTGCGATGAAATTTTATGGAGGCCTTTGAAATCTCTGAACTTAGAACTGCCACGTTTTGAGCGCAATCGAAAAATTCTTTCTCATGAAAATCGCATTTTTACGATTTTTTTCAATTTTTAAAAAATTTCTTCGACTTATAACACATACATGCTTTATCCGATTTTAATGATTTTTGCACAGAACCTTTATTTTATGAATTGAGATATTTTTGTGAAATTTGAGCGCAATTGAAAAAATATTTATCATAAAAATCCAAATTTTACAGGTTTTTTTTTTTTTAAACAACTCTTTGACTTATAACCACCTACATGCTTTATCCGAACGTAATCATTTTTCGCAGAACCATTATTTTATGAATTAATATATTAGTGTAAAATTTGAGCGCAATCGAGAAATTATTTCTTATAGAAATCGCAATTTTGCGATTTTTTTAACAATTACGATTAATTAAAAAAAATTTAAAAAAAATTAAGTTAATTTTTAATTAAATTTAATTTAATTTAAAAAAATTTCCAACTAAGTAATGATTTTGCCACAGAACAACAGAAAATTCGCATAACACATGGCAGCTTTATGCACCAATTACGCTCATCCAACAACGCGGCGGGACTTAAGCGTTTTCCTAGTATAGTCGTACGCACCAGTTATCTGACTATCATTTTCAGTTGTATAATTTCAAACTAGGAAGCTTCGCAAACGCTTTTTCAGGCGCGTTGTTGGATGAACGTAATTTTTTTAGAACGAAAAAAGGCGTAAATTGCGATTTTCATGAAAACTAATTTTTCGATTGCGCTCAAATTTCAAACCAATATATTAATTCATAGAAATTAGGTTCTGTAAAAACATCGTTACAATCGGATAAAGCATGAAGGTGTTATAAGTCGAATAAATGTAAAATAAAAAAATAAAAAAAAACGTAAAATTGCGTTTTTCATGGAATTTTTTTTTATTGCGCTCAAATTTCACACGAATAAATAAAATCATAAAATTAAGGTTCTGCGAAAAAATCATTACAATCGGATAAAGCATGTAGGCGTTGTAAGTCAAAGAATGTTTAAATAAATTGAACAAATCGTAAAATTGCGATTTTCATGAAAAATATTTTTCGGTTGCGCTCAAATTTCACACAAATATATTTAATTCATAAAATTAAGGTGCTGTGAAAAAATCATTACGATCGGATAAAGCATGTAGGTGTTATATTATAAAAATTGAAACTATATAACAGGTAGTAACTTTACACATATAAATCATTAGACTTTTCACTGTTAATACTGATTTTTATTAAAAAAATGTGATATTTCGACTACTTTTCAGCAGTCTTTATCAAACAATACAACAAATATCAAACCACAACAAACAAGACAAATAAACATTCAAAAAAGACGCTTCAATCCTTGCACATGAGTCTAATGCCACAACACGGAAAATCAAGGAAGCTGGTTTGATTTCAAGTGTGGCCAATACAATCAGTGTGCCGAGTGTCAATTATCCAGCCATTTGGAAGAGTTTCTGTCCTTCAATTTCATCACTAGATCAATAGTTTAATTTCATACCCCAACTGTCCAACATATCAATTTAATGTTCTGGTTTTTTATTTTTTATTCATAAAAAACTTTTTTGTTAATAATTTGGTACTAATACACAGCCATATTTATAATTTTTTGTGAATTGTTTTTTGTCTTGTTTAGTCGAAATATCACATTTTTTAAAATAAAAATCAGTGTTAACAGTGAAAAGTCTAATGATTTAAAAAAGGTGTTATAAGTCGAAGAATGTTTTAGAAATAAAAATAAAATCGTAAAATTGCGATTTTTATAAGAAATAATTTTTCGATTGCGCTCAAATTTCAAACAATTATATAAATTCATAAACTTAAGGTTCTGTGAAAAAATCGTTACAACCAAATTAAGCATGTAGGTGTTATTAGTCGAAGAAATATTTTAAAAATCGAAAAAAAATCGTAAAATTGCGATTTTAATGAGAAATAATTTTTCGATTGCGCTCAAAAACGTAGCAGTTCTAAGTTTAGAGATTTCGAAGGCCTCAATAAATTTTTATCGCAATTGGAGTATCGGTTTAGCCGAAATCGTGTTAACAAACATACAAAAATACAAAAAACAAAAACAGAAACAAAACAAAAAAAACAAAACATTCCGGATTTTTTTCTCCAGTGTAGTGAAACGGAATCTTCGCTACGCTCATACAATAAAAATAATATATATTGTGATCATTTTGTGATATGCACTATTTTAGGAAGTAGATTCACGTTTCTATAATCGTGCAATCGTTTTCCTACAACTAGGAAAAACGCTTAAGTCCCGCTGCGTTGTTGGATGAGCTTAAATGGTGCATTGAGCTGCCATGTGTTATGCGGATTTTCTGTTGTTCTGTGAAAAAATAATTACCAAGTTGAAGATTTTTAAAATTAAATAAAAAATTAACGTAATTTTTTTTTTTTTTTAATTAATCGTAATTTTAAAAAAGGAAAAAATGTAATATTGAAATTTTCATAAGAAATAATTATTTGATTGCGCACAAATTTTACACGAATATATTAATTCATAAAATTAAGGTTCTGTGAAAAAATCATTACAATCCGATAAAGCATGTAGGAGTTTTAAGCCGAAGAAATTTTAAAATTGAAAAAAGTCGTAAAATTGCGATTTTCGTAAATAATAGTTTTTTGATAACGCATAAATTTCACATGAATATATCAATTCATGAAATTAGGGTTCTGTGAAAAAATCATTACAATCGAACAAAACATGTAGGTGTTGTAAGTCGAAGAAATTTTTAAAAATCGAAAAAAATCGTAAAATTGCGATTTTCATGAGAAATAATTTTCCGATTGTGCTCAAAAACGTGGCAGTTTTAAGTTTATAAATTTCAAAGCCCTCTAGAAAATTTAATCGCAATTGAAGTATCGGTTTAGCCGGAATCGTGTTAACAAACAGACAAAAATACAAAAAAAAACATTCCTGATTTTTTTCTCCAATGTAGTGAAATGGAATCTTCGCTTCGCTCATCCAATTAAGGTTCTATTAAACACATGTAAACTAGGAAAACGCTTAAGTCCCGCCGCGTTGTTGGATGAGCGTAATTGGTGCATTGAGCTGCCATGATTGTGTTATGAGGATTTTCTGTTGTTCTGTGACAAAATTATTACAAAGTCGAATAATTTTTTTAAATTAAATTAAAAAAATACAAAATTAACATTATTTTTTATTTTTTTTATGAATCGTAATTTTTTTTTAAAAATCGTAAAATTGCGATTTTCATAAGAAATAATTATTCGATTGCGCTCAAATTGTACAAAAATATATTAATTCATAAAATTAAGGTTCTGTGAAAAATTCATTACAATAGGATAAAGCATGTAGGTGTTATAAGTCAAAGACTTGTTTAAAAAAAGAAAAAACCTGTAAAATTTCGATTTTCATAGAAATAATTTTTCGATTGCGCTTAAATTTCACACGAATATCTTAATTTATAAAATTGAGGTTCTGTAAAAAAATCATTAAAATCGGATAAGCATGTAGGTGTTTTTAAGTCGAAGAAAAATTTTAAAAATGGAAAAAAATCGTAAAATTGCAATTTTCATGAGAAATAATTTTCCGATTGCGCTCAAAATCGTGGCAGTTCTAAGTTCAGAGATTTCGAAGGTCTCCATAAAATTTCATCGCAATTCGAGTATCGGTTTAGCCGGAATCGTGTTAACAAACACACAATAATACAATACATACAGGAAAAAAAAAAACATCGCGGATTTTTTTCTCCAGTGTAGTGAAATGGAATCTTCGCTTCGCTCGCTACGCTCATCCAATAAGATTTAAAACTTATTTAAATCAATATTGACTGTTTTTGTAAATTTTTACTTTAAATTCTTAAAATATTAACTTCGTATACAATGACAGGAATTAAATAACATTTTCATGAAATCAGTGCAGAGAAAAAAACATTTAAAAAATATTTATATAATCAACTCGCTACAAAAAAAATTGTAAAATTGTTGGATGAGCGAAGCGAAGACTTCAATTTCACTGACCCCCAAAAAATTTAGCTCGGATGTTTTGTTTGTTTTTTTTTCCGTCTGTTTGTTCGCTCTCTACCGGGCAAACGGCATATGCGATCTTGATGAAAATTTGACAAGACCTTCGAAATCTCTGAACTTAGACTTGCCACGTTTTTGGGTACAATCGAAGAAATATTTCTCATGAATATCATACTTTTACGATTTTTTCGGATTTTTGTGCGATATTTTCGTGCTATTTGGCCAATTCTGACCAAACGGGTGGCGCTACAACGTTCATATTATACGCGGACATTAGGGTTATGGTGATGTAGTACATTTTGAAAGAAAAGTTAAAAAGTTAGCCAGAATCTATAGAAATAAAGCTTTTAATATAAGATTTTTGGTTTTTTTGTACGATATTTTCGTGCCATTTGGGCCAATTCTGACCAAACGGGTGGGGCTACAACGTTCATATTATACATGGACTTTGTTTGTTTTTCCGTCTGTTTGTTCGCTCTCTACCGGGCAAACGGCATATGCGATCTTGATGAAAATTTGACAGGACCTTCGAAATCTCTAAACTTAGACTTGCCACGTTTTTGGGTACAATCGAAGAAATATTTCTCATGAATATCATACTTTTACGATTTTTTTCGATTTTTTGTGCGATATTTTCGTGCTATTTGGGCCAATTCTGACCAAACGGGTGCATTCACCATGAATTCATTCATTCAGCATTCACCATGAAGGCACCTAATGAGTTATCAGCATGAAATTAGGCATGACCTTAGCCGTCCGGGCTGATGCTCTCACCAACTGAGCTATGCAGCCACCAATTTAATTCTTACAAAAATTTCGAAAGTGAATCAAACTCCGTCTAAGCCGTACATTCGAGCAATTTAGATGGAAAATTACATTTTGAAATTTCCCTCTTTCTTTGAATTTTCATTTACAAGTATTTCACGCCTTGATATGAAACAAACAGCAAAAAGATGTGATATCCCCCCCAAATACAAAAATTTTTAGTAAAAAAAAATGGCAGCCAAGCTCTCCTTCAAAAGTCTTTGGCTGTGAATGTTGTGAGATATAGAATTTGAGCCAATCTTTTCATTCTGACTACCTCCCCGACGGCGACGATAATGACAACACGGACGGATGATGACACAGACGGAGACGACCACGACGTGGGGGAACCCCTACCCTCCCCATACGCTTGTGGCTGGTTCTGACCAGCACAGGCCTGTCCCCCCCTTGTCCCCCCGCGTCATCCTTTACGTCCCTCCCTTCGTGTCGATTAGCCAAGTTGCATAAATATGAGACGTTAAGCAATATCCAATCAATCAATCATTTCTCTCTAGTTTCGCATTGAAAAGAAGAAAGATCTTTTCGCCTGTTGACGAGCGCCAAGCCAACCATTTTCGTGGTAAAAAAGTAGAAATGTTAAACTCAAAATCATAAAAAAATTACTTGGCCATTGACTTTTAAAAGTTCTCATAATGAACCAAATTCAATGGCCAAGTAATTTTTTTATGATTTTGAGTTTTTACTTTTTTTACCACGAAAATGGTTAGCTTGGCGCTCGTCAACAGGCGAAAAGATCTGACTTCTTTTCAATGCGAAACTAGAGAGGAAGAATGAAAAGATTGGCTCAATTTCTATATCTAACAACATTCATTCATTCATTTTGACAAGACTTTTGAAGGAGCTTGGCTGCCGTTTTTTTTTTAGAAATTTATGTATTTGGGGGGGGGGGATATATATATCTACAATATAAACAGTACGGTACAATACTGGTGGTCAACTGCAATTGAATATGGTACCGGTTGACTGCCGGTTTGGTAACGTAATAGAAACGGAAGGGAAATGAAGAAACATTAGGGTACGTTGCCACGTGCCTATATTAAAAGTACCTAATTGGCAAAAATGGCATTGTGTCACTTTGCTGACGATTCGGTTATACTATGGTGATGGGTTGCTGCCGTGACTCGCCGCTGTATTGGCGACATCAAGTGGGACAAATTTTCAGCGTTCCGCTAGCGTGCTGTGTTACCAACAAGAAAAACGCATAAGTCCCGCCGCGTTGATGGATGAGCTTTTTTCTAGGACCACTTTTTCTTTGAAATTGTTTTTTGAATGCATTGTAGGTGATTGTTATCAAGTTTCTATTGTTGCTTGTTAATTGTTATTATGAACCTAAAAAAACTCATATTAAAACCTTTATTCTTTGGATTCTGGCTAACTTTTTCAACTTTTTCTTTCAAAAAGCAATACATCACCGTAACCTTAATGTCCACGTAAATTATGAACGTTGTAGCCCCACCCGCTTGATCAGAATCGGCCCAATGTCACGAAAACATCGCACAAAAAATCGAAAAAGATCGTAAAAGTACGATATTCATAAGAAATATTTCTTCGGTTGGTTTGTGTGTGTAAGTTCAGAGATTTCGAAGGTCTCCTCCAATTTTCATCAAGATCGCATATGCCGTTTGCCCGGTAGAGGGCGAACAAACAGACAAAAATACAAAACAAAAAACAAAAAAAAAACATTGGAGCTAAATTTTTTGAGGGTCGGTGGAAATTAAAGTCTTCGCTTCGCTTCCAACAATTACGTCGCCCACAACCAAGGAACGATCTTGCTTTCCGGTGCCGAATTGAGAATTTGTGTTATCTGGGTTAGATCTAGAATGAAGTCTACTGATGTAATCCCCCATCCTGATAGTGGTTTTCGTGATTTTCTTAACGATACAATGATGCCGACAACAAATCGGCCACGACCATACCTAGGCCTATGTCTATAGTAGCGTTTGGAGAAAATATTAGCTAGCTAACAATCTGTTTGCCAATTGTCAGCAGCTCAATATGTTTTTAATTCAATTAATAAAGAAAAATATCAAATAGAGGCAGTTAAGAATATGAATTAATTAATAAAACATAGTTTCTCAGTTTAGAATTAAAAAACGTACACCTGTAGTAGCGCTGTAGGATGTAAAGAAATAAAGAAAGTATTCAGGTATGTCACTCCCCAAGCTCTACTAATATCTCCGTGGCCCCTGATGCAGGTGTGACACCTGCCCGCTGTGCAAAGACGTTAGGTGGGATGCCTACCCGCACGGGCGCTTCTCGCTAGCTGTAAAATCGTGTTTTTGGAAAAGATAGTAACTCTCGGTCTGCAGCTTAGACCATATAGGGTCTAAGGTCTGCAGCTGTCTATTCGCTCACTTTACTTTTCGCGCACTTAAGAATTCGCGCAGTTAAGGATTCGCTCACTTTACTATTCGCGCAGTTAAGAATTCGCGCAGTATCCTTTCGCGCACTTTACTTTTCGCTCAGTGTCCTTTCGCGCACTTACAAATTCGCGCACTTAAGAGTTCGCGCAGTTAAGGATTCGCGCAGTGTCTTTTCGCTCAGTGTCCTTTTCGCTCACTTTACTATTCGCGCAGTTAAGAATTCGCGCAGTATCCATTCGCTCACTTGACGTTTCGCGCACTTGAGAATTCGCGCAGTTAAGAATTCGCTCACTTAAGAATTCGCGCACTTTCCATGTTCCCCTAGATCGGCAGGTCGACATAGGATAGAAATGGGAACTTTACATTGTCGACCTACATAGGAGTGGAAGTGTATAGCTCTAAAAAGAGGAGTAATTTTAAGAACGAAAAAGTATTTAAAAAAAATGAGTTTTACGTTTTGACTAATTCTAGTAAGTAAAAAAATATATATTTATATAAAAAAAGTTTTTTTAAATTTTATATAGATTTTTATGGTATATATATATTAAAGTAATCGGTTTTTCGGTTTCAATGTAAAAAAAAACGATTACTTAATACAAATCAGCCACGAAAACCTTAAAAAATGTATATTTTTATTGTTCTGTATGATTGTTCAATTGTACGTGTATATATAAATATTTAGAGTTATATATGTTTTTAATTTTTTTTAATATATTATATTTATATATATTTTTTTAAATACATGTTTTTTTTTGTTGATTAATTGGATGAGCGTAGCGAGCGAAGCGAAGATTCCATTTCACTACACTGGAAAAAAAAATCCGGAATGTTTGTTTTTTCTTCTTTTTTTGGTATTTTTGGCTGTTTGTTAACACGATCCGGCTAAACCAATACTCCAATTGCGATAAAATTTCTGGAGACTTTCGAAATCTTAGAACTTAGAACTGACACGTTTTTGAGCGCCATCGAAACATTATTTTTCATGAAAATCGCAATTTTACGATTTTTTCGATTTTTTTAAAATTTCTTCGACTAATAACACCTACATGCTTCATCCAATTTTAATGTTTTTTCTCACATAACCGTAATTTTATGAATAAAGATATTTGTGTGAAATTTGAGCTCAATCGAAAAATTATTTCTCATGAAAATCGATATTTTACGGGTTTTTTCTTTTTTTAAACAATTCTTTGACTTATAACACCTACATGCTTTATGAGATTGTAATGATTTTTTCACAGAACCCTAATTTTATGAATAAATATATTCGTGTGAAATTTGAGCGACATTGAATAATTATTTCTTATGAAAATCGCAAATTTACGATTTTTTTCTTTTTTTAAATTACGATTATTTAAAAAAATTAAAACAATTAAGTTTTTTTTTTATTTAGTTAAAATTAATTTTTAAAAAAATCTTCAACTTTGTTATGATTTTTTCACAGAACAACAGAAAATCCGCATAGCTCAATGCACCAATTACGGTCATCCAACAACGCGGCGGGACTTAAGCGTTTTCCTAGTAATGAACATATTGCAAGTTCCTAGATTTAAATGATCCTTGTGGTCAGCCAACCCTTTTAAAGTACGCTCCAAACATAAATATAAACAAAACTCTGAACAGTTCATATCGACGTGTAGCTTTGCTTGTTAAGCTTTGCTATCTTTGCTAGTAGCTTTGCTGATTCCATAACGTAGAAGTGTGGAGTTTGTTAACATCCATCATTAAAAACAACGTCCGTATTGTGATCGGACAATTTTAGTTAACCAACCAAAAAAATAAACGAAAATGGCATCTTTTCCCATAATGCAAAATTCAACAGTGTAAAAATAAGTAAATGATTCCGTTTACATTTCACAATTAACGAAATATTCGTAGAACTTTCATAGACATTTACTTCCACATCCGAAACAAGTGTGCGAAGTGCTTCATCAAACAGATTGCTCATTCAGCCGAGCAAACACGGTGTAGCCTGTAACGCGCATCCCACAGTATCATGTTCCTGGTTCCAGGCTGTCCTCCCCGCGTCCCTGCTGGGAGCAGACCATCACAACACAGGGGGGAACCTGGACCCGCGCGGGTTCAAACCAGTGCAGGCGGCGGTGCAGGTGAGGAGACCAATATTTGTTGGTCTATAGAGGAGTAGTAAATTCCAAAAATAGTTTGGTACTTGATGATTTAACATTAAGTTTTTCTATATATCCTGAAACGGGTATATTATCCCTTAAAAGTAGAATAAAAATGTGGCCAGAGGAGAAAACGCCTTTATGCCATTAAATGACAGAACATAAGGTGGGGGAAGTTCGCTCTGGGCTTAGCTGTCATTCAGCTGTTCATTAAAAGTGTAATAGAATGAAGCTGAAAGGTGTAAGCCATAAGTAAAGGCGGGTTCGGGTACCTAGACCTAGATGGGACAGATCATTCGGCTACCGAACGAAGAAGCTTACTGTAAGTTTGATTGGGCCCCTAGATCCACCTCGTCTAGGCTAGCTATGATGGTTCACCTGGCGAGGCAGCCGAAGTTCTGCTCCATGTGCGTTTTTGAGCTTTAAAAACGTTCTTGGTAAAGGCTGCTGATATTGGCCCTGCATCCATCATCACATCATATCACATGTCATATCACAATAACTGTCAGGAATGATTAGAAGAAACATAAATTGAGGACCCAAAAACTGCTTCGAAACAGATGCCAATGAAGCCTTTAACTGTCAGGAATGATTAGAAGAAACATTATTGAGGACCCTACAAACTGCTTTAAAACAGATACCAATGAAGCCACAATATCGGTCAGGAATTATTGGATGAGCGTAGCGAGCGAAGCGAAGATTCCATTTCACTACACTGGAGAAAAAATCCGGAATGTTTTGTTTTTTTCTTTCTTTCTGTTTGTATTATTGTGTGTCTGTTAGCACGATTCCGGCTAAACCGATACTCCAATTGCAATAAAATTTTATGGAGGCCTTCGAAATCTCTAAACCAAGAACTACCACGTTTTTTAGCGTTATCGAAAAATTATTTCTCGTAAAAATCGCAATTTTACGATTTTTTCAATTTTTAAAAAATCTCTTCGACTTATAACACCTACATGCTTTATCCGAATGTAATTATTTTTTCACAGAACCTTAATTTTATGAATTAATATATTTGTGTGAAATTTGAGCGCAATCAAAAAATATATTTTCATGAAAATCGCAACTCTACGTTTTTTTTTATTACATTCTTCGACTTATAACACTACATCTTTATCGCGAAACGATTTTTAAACAGAACCTTAATAACACTAATGCTTTTCCACGCGTTTTAAGATTTTTAAAGT
>JAMZAV010011401.1:0-19596 GCA_024449915.1 Sweltsa coloradensis | reverse complement strand
GAGTATCAACAGAGACGCGCGTGGTGTTGTGAAAGGCGGGAAACTATCGACAACAAACTATCTTGTGTTTACACGAGGTAGCATTCATCAATAACCCTCAAGAAACCCGGTCTCGTTCTCCCCCCTCGAGCTGAACAGCTCACTTCGATATTATTGTACAATAGACGGCAACTTCCTGACAAATACGCGCCGCCCATTGAGTTTCCGCCGACCTCACGCATTCCCTTCCTATAAAGCAACACCATGTGACACCTCCTCAACTAGTCTATATATCTTCCTTGTCGGGCACGCGCCACAACGATGCAAGCGGTCATGTTTAGCGTAGCGGCGTGCATCGCCCTCCTAGCGGGCGGCGTCGCGACCTTGGGCGACGCCCCACCCTCCGGACGCATCCTCACCACCAACGACGCCGCCGCCGAAGAGTTCTACCCCGACATCTTCGTCCCCGTGGACCCCGAGGGAGGCAACGACGTCGAGGAGACGACCATGTCAGCGTTCACGTCCCAGACGGACGCCGTCCAGGAGCTGAGAATCATCCTCCAGGATCGCTACATCAGCCACCCTCTCGCCGTCGTCGTGGACATCGAGGAGACGTCGCTTGGTCGAGCCAAGACGCTGTGGGACGCGGCGCTCAACAACGTGCACGATCCAGACGTCGCACTTACCCTCCTGCCGTACAACGCGTCAGGTAAGATCCCGGGACGCGGGCTCGTGTTGATAAAACGTGTTAGAAACTTACAATTCCATGGAGTATTGTAGCATACCACTGAGTAGGGGGCTATCAGAATACGATATTAAATATAGATTTAACCGTCTTCATAGTATGCACCGTTAGCAACAAGAAATATTTTTTAGGTATCCATAAAGTTACTAAACTTCAACCAGAAGACAACATCAAAAATAAAAACGTTGAACCACGGGTATATTTGTTGAACAAAAGTTGAACCACATTTCAAGCATGACTAGATAACCCAAGTACTAAATAAATAGTTGCTAAACGAAAATTCATTACGTAAATTTTAAACGGGAAATTATTCAAGAAATACAGTTTGATGTATGCCATTATGAACTTCAATAACACTAAATTAATCCCTGAAGAAAAAGGAAATCGATTGAAATCATAAAATAACCAAAGAGTGAAAGGAATTCTGACAGTAACTATACAGCGTTCCTGTACCCGGTTTTACTTCGACCAAATGCCCATTGCCTCTATAACAAGTAGTTTGTAATCAACTGTGTAAGTGTAACCAATCATCAATGTTTTGTTCATACTTGTGATCGGGATGTGGCCTGCGTATAGATTACAACGGAATACGTGATAACCGACTATTGTTCGATTGATTTCATTGATTCATTTAGTTATTTATATCGTCTATATAATCTCTTTAGGCTTACAGAGAACAGGCCCGCCCTCTCCCTAATTAGAATGAAACGAAACCGAATAAATTTCATCATCCTTCTCAGGGCAGAGTAAATGTAGCCCAGAGACATATGATTTTACACGAATTATCAGGTTGTAGAAAAAGATGCAACTACTGTACACAAAATTCTTTGCCAACACCATACTCGAATCGGGCATCCCGATGGCGATAGCGAATCGAACAAAGCAATAATTTGTAGAATGAGTATATTGTGCAAACGGGATAATACAAAAAAAACTACTGACATTGTTTCTGTCAGCCAATTATTACAGGCTAAAAGATAATACCACTAACCACAAGAAACAGCATAATATTATTGTAAATATATACCGGGAATTCGACGCAACTTCCAGTATGAAATGAAGACTTGTGGGAATGGGATTTCACAGTAAATTCCTTGACGTGCAAGGTGACTTATCGAAGGATCCAGGGATGACGACACCTTGTCAGTTGGCAGGGACGAGGGAATGTCCGTCGCGGAAGGAAGCCCACCTGACCTAGCGTAGCGCCGAGTTCCTGGTGCAATATTCCTATTCCTGGCACCACTCACTGATCCACTGCAGCTCGCTGTCTGTCACATCCCAGCACTAATTTTAACGTGAAGGCGAGAAAATACGCGCTAGCTCGGACCTATTTATATCCGTAATTTACTATGGCACCAAGGTCGCGACGCGTGTGCCTCACAACATAAAGCCGTGGGCATTTAGCAAACTGTTTCCCTCAAATTCAGAACTATTGATGAGCTCAGAAGAGTGGGCCAGGTCTATCATATTATATTACGTAGACAGTTTTCAGAGCAATTAATAAATTATGTTCCAGTTTGGTTAGGTTATAATAATTATGAAATATGCACGTGATATATTATTCAAGATCAAGTTCGACTGTCACGTTTTATATATCGTTCCAAACAACAATGGTATCGAAAACTTACAGCAAGAAACGTGTGTGTATAGTACTAGTACTCGGCATATGATATTGATGATGCGTTTACGATATTTGGTAGATCCACGCGAGGTTTGTATTTTTATAAATTAAATTAAATAAATAAGAAATAAGATAATTTTTCTTTTTTTAAAAGAAAAAAAAAATTGATCGGGTCTTCGTTTCGTATGTACATAATAGTTAAGAGATGCGTTTTTTTAGCATTACAATTTAGAATTAATCTTGCCAACATTGTCATTTTATAGCATCTATTTTGATTTTTTTTTCCTTTCTACCAAAACCATAAATTGTGGGGCGTTTCTTGCAAGTGATAAATAAAAGGAACATTTCAATTCAATATAGTCATATTAAACGCTAGAATACATTGCTAAACTAGTTCTCAATTCTCAATAGGTATCAAAAAAACAATATTATTAGTAAAATTAGTATTTTGTAGCATCAAAAACCTAAAACGCTAAAAAACGTAACTCTAATAATAGTGAAAATGCTCAGAATAGTTCATAGGTATAGGTCCAGGGAAAAATGTTACTCGCTGTTTAGGATAAAGTTTGACACCAATTTCATTTAATACTGCAGCAATTTCATTATGCTATTTTCTCTATTTCGAGCCATAAAGCGAAATAACACCATTTCTGTTCTTTTTGCGATATCCCTACAATGCTTTATGTGTGCATTCGACAAAATGTGAGAAAATAATATATGGCAAACCTAAAACTACAAAACGCTTGTCCTGGACCCCTATTCATACGAATACTAACTTTGTAAATTGTTTTCGCTTTTTGGTTATAAGATACATGTTTTGGTTTTTGGCCACTTCCCACTGTCCAAGAGGACTCGACCACGACATTTATACAACGCATGTCGCACATAATAAGAAAATAAATTTTATCTATACTAGGAAAACGCTTAAGTCCCGCCGCGTTGTTGGATGAGCGTAATTGGTGCATTGAGCTGCCATGTGTTATGCGGATTTTCTGTTGTTCTGTGAAAAAATCATTACTAAGTTGAAATTTTTTTTAAAATAAATGAAATTAAATGAAAAATTAACTAAAATTTTAATTTTTTTAATTAATTGTAATTTTAAAAAAGGAAAAAAATCGTAATATTGAAATTTTCATAAGAAATAATTATTCGATTGCGCACAAATTTTACACAAATATATGAATTTATAAAATTAAGGTTCTGTGAAAAAATTATTACAATAGGATAAAGAATATAGGTGTTATAAGTCAAAGAATTGTTTTAAAAAAAGAAAAAAAACGTAAAATTTCGATTTTCATGGGAAATAATTTTTCGATTACGCTCAAATTTCGCACGAATATCTTAATTCATGAAATTAAGGTTCTGTGAAAAAATCATTACAATCGGTTTAAGCATGTAGGTGTTATAGTCGAAGAAAGTTGTTAAAAATTTAAAAAAAAACGTAAAATTGCGTTTTTTATGAGAAAAAATTTCCCGATTGCGCTCAAAAACGTGGCAGTTCTAAGTTTAGAGATTTCGAAGGCCTCCATAAAATTTCATCGCAATCGGAGTATCGGTTTAGCCGGAATCGTGTTAACAGACACACAAAAATACAGAAAGAAAGAAAGAAAAAAAAACATTCCGGATTTTTTTCTCCAGTGTAGTGAAATGGAATCTTCGCTTCGCTCGCTTCGCTCGCTACGCTCATCCAATTATAAATTAGACTGAAACTTCACGCGTTACGAACGGTATTAGGTAGCTTATCTGGGCTATATAAAAACAATTATTCATATCTCCAACAGGGTGTTTTTGATTTAAATCAAATGATTTATTTAATAAAAATCATTGATTTAAATCAAATGCACTTTTTCTTCATTTTGAGCAACAAACACAAGAGTTCTAGTTAATTTAAGCAAAGTTTTCCTTAAAATAATTTTTGAATTCTATTTCTGAAACGCTTGTGAAAGGATTTAATCCGCTCGCCAACTTGTCAAGTTTTGAAAAACTGATATTGTTGATTTAATCAACACAAATCTGATTTTAATCGAAAAAATCGAAAAAATCTGATTTAAATCATTGATTTAAATCAAATAAATCATGATTTTTTATTTTTTTTTAAATAAAAATTTAAAAAATCACACACCATTAATTTTCCAATCGTATACGATATCCATGTTTGCAATTGATTGTTTTTTGTTGCGTACGATAACTCAAATCTTACCGCTATGAAGGTCATACTATGCCTTCGTGCCTTAGGCTTTATGTACAAGCCTTGGCATTGACAAGATAAGTCGCGTCGGAGAGGAGAGGAACCAAAACAAACAAGTGGAGTTGCCAAGCTAGAAACGCGAACGATTTATAATATGACGAAATCAAAAATGAAGTTATTCGGGTGTACATAACCCTACCTAATATACTGAAAGTTCTTTCGTGATTCCTCCGTATGGCAAATAACAGTTACCCTTCACATTGTATCATATCCATATGTCAGGTATCTTACGATCAATATTGGCCTACATCTAAGCGTGCACCAACACAAGTCTACACTCTACGTCCACAGACATCTCAAAACGGAATAACTTAGTCATGTTGTAACGTTCACAGATAGAACACGATCATATCTCACAATACTAATATGTACCAGACACACCGTCAGAACAACGCCTACGCCAATATGACGCAATTAATGTATCGAACTTTTAATGTTAGTTCCTTTAATTTCAACAGTTACACTGGGACGAGCACATAAGAATATTTACCAAACCTAAACATTGATAAGATATAAGCTGGGTATGTAATCTTCGAGGGATAAACTGTCAACGTCAATGATGCAAGATTTGGAAAGTCATTCATCCGCTCAAACCGGATTACGTCACTGGGAGGAACTAGGCACGGTTCTTGCATGATTTTGTCATAAACAATTATGATGATATAATGACGTATTGTAAGGTGCCAGAGGTGGTAATTTGATTATAGGTTTATCTACATAGACTGTGGTAAACAATGCACTTTTAAAGAGCATCGATGACGGCTGCAAGCAGTTATTACGCATAAGATTACAAATAAGTGTAAATCTATAATTCTTACCGTAATCTAAAGTAAGTCATGCGGTCAGAAATTGATTATCTCAGTTGACACTAAGATTATTTAAACCACAACGTCCGTGTTGTTAACCCTTAACCTATGTAATTTACTATACAAGACTGTAGCAACAATGTCTTACAAGAACAAAAGAGACTTTATTACGTCTCAGACTCATCACACTAGCACAGTATGATAACGGAAATAATGTTTGTAACGTCAAACGGTCACAATTACATTAAAACATTTTCACGCATGCCTTAAAAGTTAAAAGATAAATTTAAATCGATTATCGAAATTTCACCTTCCTATAGTTGCAAGACCCCATAACACGCAATCATATAGACATAGATATAGCAAAGCCGAAGGTTGAGCGACAATCTTTTAAGAGAACAAATTGTTATAGCGGTAACCCTTGCTAAATAAGTGATTTCGGTATTTCCTCAGACAAGATTAAAGCTAAGATCGATGATATCCGTAACAAACAGCTCATCAACATCCCCTTTCAACGGTCAAAGCGTGGAAAGGTTCTTAGAAGTTGGTAAGCCACTCCGTTGCATGTGAAATGAAGGCTCTAGATCAAATATATTCTCAGAAAACTGTCAGTTTTCGATGAAAGTCAGTATGATGTTTAGTGAAACACCTCTTAAAGTTTGATAAAACCGTGGGAACATAAACCATCAATACCGTAACCAGATTATAGTTATCTATTTACAAACATCCTACAAAAATGATGATGATTCCAGTAAGAACTGATTTATGCAATAAGCTGAGTTCCACGAGTTCAGAAATTAAGGAATGAAAAATTTAGTGAAAAAGATGTCAAAATTTAAATTTAGTTGAAAATGTTGATAGCAACTAGGTATTAACTATGAAAACATATCCGGACTCAACATATTTATATACATCAAGCGCGATTTAATAGTTCGTTGTTATCTTAGCTACTTTTAACAAAACCAGACACATTATACACCTGTTCAGTTTACTTAAGTTTATACTTTACTTTACTTTAGTTTAGTTCCATAGTTAGTGTTAAAATAACTTGGTCGAAGTGCACAGTAACGCTGTACTAGAAGGCCGACGGCAAATACACTAGAGACGTCACGCGTCAGAAGCCTGGTTATCTAGACAAGGATTTACATAACAATTTTACGGTCAGAGATCAACTTATGCAACGTAATTTATTTATTAATCCGATTCAAATGTAGTCAGATATGTAATACATAGGAGCAGGCTACACATGATATCACATGACGCACATTTATGTTGTTTTCGCAGATACATATTAGTTTAGTTTAGACATCTCCATTGCACTGACGTGCGTATGCCCTACTGTTTAGCCCAGTTCAATTAATTACGAAGCGAGCGTTTCCATTTGATCTGCCGGAAAAATTAGTCACTGTTTTTTTTTTTTTTTGTTTGTTTTGTTTTTTTTTTTTTTTTGTTTGTATGTCTCGCCATAACGTTCGAACGGAGGCTCGGATCGAGTTGAAATTTTGACCATCCGCAAGCTTCGTTCTCGATTGAATGCCATTAGTTTTGTGGCAAAATCGTTCAAAAAGTTAAAAAGTTACATTAAAGTTAATCGAAAGTTTTTTTCTAAAACTTAACGGGGACAAAATCTGAGATAGCCAAATCATTTAGAATGTCGTCCGGTCACGAATATGTTAATTTTATTTTGATCCGATAAGTAGTGTAGATGGAAATTACATTATAACAAAAGTAACGTTGCCATGGCAACGAAAAGACGCGCCGAAGTTTCTAATGCACTGCCACCTAGAAGTAATCAAAATACTTTCGAGGAAGCAGTCTATTATTTGTCAAACAAAGAGTTTAAATAGTTTTCCCAAGGAGTCAGGTCCTCTAGATGGCGGTGGATTTTATTCACAAAATAAAGGTTTACACACGGGTTTACCAAATACCTTGGCAATAGTAAATAATATTGGAAACATGGCCCTGTGGACAGCGAACGTCGCAAATTTTAAAATTTAAAAAAATTCAACGCGTCCAACTGAGCGTTTCCTAGTATAAATCAACGGATTAATAAAAACTTGAACTTGAACTTGAACTTGAATTTGCTTCGCTCATCCAATTATGTATTTTTCTCCTTTTTCATCAGCTGTCACGATCGTGGGACGAGACTTGGCCTTTGCTTTTATTAAACGAGCGAAGCGAGCGTTTCCATTTGACTCTGCCGGAAAAATTAGTCACTGGTTTTGTTTTTGTTTTGTTTTTTTTTTTTTTGTATGTCTCGCGATAACGTTCGAACGGAGGCTCGGATCGAGTTGAAATTTTGACCATCCGCAAGCTTCGTTCTCGATTGAATGCCATTAGTTTTGTGGCAAAATCGTTCAAAAAGTTAAAAAGATTCATTAAAGTTAACCGAAAGTTTTTTTTTCAAACTAACCGGCGACAAAATCTGAGATGGCCAAATCATTTAGAATGTCCGTCCGGTCACGAATATGTTAATTTTATTTTGATCCGATAAGTAGTGTAGATGGAAATTACATTATAACAAAAGTAACGTTGCCATGGCAACGAAAAGACGCGCCAAGTTTCTAATGCACTGCCACCTAGAAGTAATCAAAATACTTTCGAGGAAGCAGTCTATTATTTGTCAACAAGAGTTTAAATAGTTTTTGCAAGGAGTCAAGGTCCTCTAGATGGCGGTGGATTTTAAAGTAAAGATTTACACACGGGTTTACCCAAATACCTTGGCAATAATAAATAGTATTGGAAACATTGCCTGTGGACAGCGAACGTCGCAAATTTTAAAATTTAAAAAAATGTGCAATGTGGGTATAGCTATAGCACGTGCTCGCTTATCAACGCGTCCAACTGAGCGTTTCCTAGTTAATTATTAAGCGAGCGAAGCGAGCGTTTCCATTTGACTCTGCCGAAAAAAATAGTCACTGGTTTTGTTTTGTTTTTTTTTTGTTTTGTTTGTTTGTATGTCTCGCCATAACGTTAGAACGGAGGTTCGGATCGAGTTGAAATTTGGACCATCCGCAAGCTTCGTTCTGCATTGAATGCCATTAGTTTTGTGGCTAAATCGTTCAAAAAGTTACAAAGTTACATTAAAGTTAATCGAAAGTTTTTTTTTTTTAACTAAACGGCGACAAAATCTGAGGTGGCCAAATCATTTACAAATTCCGTCCGGTCACGAATATGTTAATTTTATTTTGATCCGATAAGTAGTGTAGATGGAAATTACATTTTAACAGAAGTAGCGTTACCATGGCAACGAAAAGTCGCACTAGGTTTCTGGCCACTATGCACTGCCACCTAGAAGTAATCAAAATACTATCGAGGAAGCAGTGTATTATTTGTTACCAAAGAGTTAAAATAGTTTTCCCAAGGAAATGATGTCAAGGTCCTCTAGAGTCTAGATGGCGGTGGATTTTATCCACAAAGTAAAGGTTTACCCACGGGTTTACCCAAATACCTTGGCAATAATAAATAACATTGCGGAAACATGGCCCCGTAGACAGCGGACGTCGCAAATTTTAAAATTTAAAAAAATGTGCAATGTGGGTCTAGCTATGCACGTGCTCGCTTATCAACGCGTCTAACTGAGCGTTTCCCAGTTAATAATAAAGCGAACTGCCTAATGAGTGTTGACATTCACACATTAGAAATAGTGAATAGAGAATTGGAAAATCTATATCGTTGGCAAAATCTTCGTCACAGACACCAGAGAATTGACCAACTTGAGGTGGGCGTGGCTTGTTTAACTATAGTCAAGAAACAAAACACTGCCATAACATTGATGTTTGTTTACAACATTGTCTAGGGTTTAACATCCAACGAAGAGAAGGTTGAAATCCCCCCAAAATACAAAAATTTGTAAAAAAGACGGCAGCCAAGTCTCCTTCAAAAGTTTTCGGCTGTGAATGCTGTGAGATATAGAAGTTGAGCCAAGTTTTTTATTCTTTCTCCCTAGTTTCGCTTTGAAATATGTAAGATATTTCGCCTGTTGAGAGCGCCAAGCCAACGATTTTTGTGGTAAAAAAAGTAAAAATTTTTAAACTCGAAATCATAAAAAAATTCTTGGCCATGTACCAAATTCAATGGCCAAGTCATTTTTTTTATGTTTTTCGAGTTTAAAAATTTTTCCTTTTTTTTACCAAAAAAATCGTTGGCTTGGCGCTCGTCAACAGGCGAAATGATCTTACATATTTTCAAGCGAAACTGGGGAGAAAGAAAAAAAAGCTGGCTCAACTTCATATCTCACAGCATTCACAGCCGAAGACTTTTGAAGGAGAGCTTGGCTGCCGTCTTTTTTAAAAATTTTTTGTATTTTGGGGGGTTTACACATCTTTTTGTTGTTCTTTCGCTATCAAGGTGTGAATGATGGACTTTGAATGATTAAATTTGTTAAGTTCAAAGTTTTTTTTTTTTTACTTTTTTTGGCCCACGGTCCCCCCAAAGATACCCCTTGAATAAATAAATTAATAATTTTTATTTAGATCTACCCACTCAGTTATATATAACTGTTTTTCAGTGGGGGACTTAAATCAAAGCGCCCAAAGCCAACCCTGCAGGCCCCGACGCAATCGACGAGTGAGCGATAACCAACCAAGATCCGATATTTTATAGGAATTTATCAATCGTGGTATGGACAGTGCGAACATCCGCGGATCAACGCCAGAATCAACAAGGCCGATCCAGAACAACTCTGGAATTTTTTATGTGCTTCGTTGCTAGGACGGCTCCAAGTCACGTTTACAAACTCCTAAGACAAGAACTGATAGACTTAAGTCCAAATCAGAATTAAAAAACTTCTGACTTGAGCGGGAATCGAACCCCGGCCCTTCTGCATTGGAAGCAGATACGCTAACAACAAGACCACGCACTAGCATAAGCACTAGATATTTATAATGGTTATAAAGCATTTTAATTTTAAGCTTGTATACCAAAATTTCTACGCCTGAGTAATAACGCGTTTTGATTTTGCTAGGACGGCTCCAAAGTCACCGTTTACAAACTCCTAAGACAAGAACTGATAGACTTAAGTCCAAATCAGAAGTTAAAAAACTTCTGACTTAGCGGGAATCGAACCCTGGCCCTTCTGCATTGGAAGCAGATACGCTACAACAAAACCAACGCACTAGTATAAGCACTTGATATTTATAATGGTTAAGAGCGTGTTTAATTTCAAGCTTGTACAAATTACTACGCCTGAGTAAATTTCGCGGTTTTGATTTTTATTTTGATTTTTATTTTCCCCGGTCCCAATTGCCCGGTTTTTGTTATATGAGGTACATCTGAGTGTGGCCCAAGTTTCAAAGTTCTAAGATGAACCGTTTTCTCGGTATAGCGTATTATTCATAAGAGTACGGAATTACCTACTTTTGATAATTTAGGTTTTTTCCGGTACCCGTTAACCAATTTTGCTTTCCATATTCAAAAGTGATAAAGAATGAGAGATATCAAAATGTATTCCACGTTTGAAACATCTCAGTTGTAGCGTTTTCTTTGAATGAATTTATTTCTTAAAGTTCAGATATGTTTTTTGTCATTTTTGGGCCCATGGTCATCCCAAATTTAGCCCTTGTGTTTTGGACGCAAGATATTTATAATGGTTAATAGCATGTTAAATTTCAAGTTTGTACAAATTACCACGCCTTGGTAATTACGCGTTTTGATTATATACAAATTTTGAAATTTTCCTCCGGGGCCCTGGTTACCCGATTTTGGTTTTGAAAGCAAAAGGCACTGCGTCTGAAATACACCTAAGTGTGGTCCAAGTTTCATAGTTCTAAGATTTACCGTTTTCTCTGTAGGCTAAAGAACTCTCCGCGGAGAACTGCCCCCCCACCCACCCACCCAGCCAGCTTTAAGGAATTTGACGATGTTGAGAGCCTTTTTTAACACAGAACGAGTTTGTCGGATCGGGTTGATTTTTTTTTGGTATGTCATGGACCCAATACAGGTCATATACCCAGTTTCAAGATTGTAACTCTTTCGGGGCGGGGTGTGCAGATAGCTGAAACCCCCAACTCTGGTAGGTGTATATGGGCCGGAGTTCGGTGTCGCCTGGCAGCCGTATTCGCTTGTCTGCCGGGGGACGACCGTCGCCCTAGATTATAAGTTTTTGTCCCTACGATTCGACCATTCTATAATCTTCAATGAACGAAATATTTAAAGGCGATGGGGATCCGGGGTGTTTAAGAAAAGGGGAAAATTCAGCTCAAGAGTGAAAGACGACTTTAGTTTGCAGCCATCCATGCTAAGAAATCATGATCACACATTTTGCGTGCAAGTAGAATTTATGAGGGGGGGGGGGGGGCAAGTCCGGCAGAGGTGCAGGACAGAAATATCTTTCACATTACCATAAGTTCAAACTGCGAGACAATTATTGTAAGACGGTTTGATGATCACGGGCCAAATTTTCTACAATGTTAAATGTATCACACACATAACAAAAACTTGTAGAAATACAGCCAAACCTTACACACTCAAAAGAAATGAGATCTAAAAAAAGGGCCAAGCTCATCTACCCTTCCACATAAACGTACAGTGTCCCATAACAGCATCCTCGAAAAGCTTGGCAAAATAGAATTTGCGATTATTAATTTAACGTAATAGTTTATCCAAGTTCTTTTTTTCTAATTAATTTAAACGTAATAACATGCAAATTCTATTTTGCCAAGCTTTTCGAGGATGCTGTTATGGGACACTGTACGTTTATGTGGAAGGGTAGATGAGCTTGGCCCTTTTTTTAGATCTCATTTCTTTTGAGTGTGTAAGGTTTGGCTGTATTTCTACAAGTTTTTGTTATGTGTGTGATCTCATTACTTTTTCAAGTTCCATTACAAAATTATTTGCTAAAATATAATATTTTTATCAAAGTTGATTTAAATTCTATGGTATTAGCAGTAACAATATAGGATGTAAAATATCTAGACCCGGATTCATGTACATCCTGGGTATAGGTGGTATAACCATGGTATAACGACGGTATAAGGACTGGACCCCAATTCTTGAGTTCGTGGGAGATGAGTTGAAAACGCAATTTGAAAACGAAGTCGTTTTCGTTTTCGAAGGAATTGGTATTCTTGAACGGTATCGTGGAAAACGTCATGGGTTGTGAGTTGAAAGCATTGATATGGTTGAAAGAGTATCACGAAATCCAAACACTTTAAAAAGATTTGCGTATAGCAAAGAGCTCGAAAAAGTTCTATATTTATTCTAGATGGCAGTGCCTTCATAAACGCGGGCCAATCGAAAGACAAGTTGTATGAAATGATTTGATTGTTGCAATTATGTAAACAAACAGTTGAGCAAGTTCATAATGTTGTGCTGGCATAGGGTGGCTAGGCTTGTCAAACATGTAATGTAAGTATGAATTTTACTAGTCCTATAGCCAAATGGAACTTTAGACCTACACTTTTGCATTATAAATAATTTTCCACATCTGGGCCTAGGCCAGGGACGGTTTCTGATTTGTTTTATGAGAGTATAATGACACCTTTTCTCGTTCCACACAAAGAAGAAAAAATTTAAATGTCCGCTATTTGTTTACGTATCGCACTTTCCCGCCTAACTCTGCTTATACCGTCAACAAGTGTCAAGTAACTATGGTTACTTGTTGATTGTATGCCAAGTGTTTTAAGGCTTATTTTAAAACCTTTATTTGGAAGCCTTCCAACAAACTTTTTCAACTTTTTTTTTCAAAAGAGACTATCATTCTATAACCTTAATGTCCATGTAAAATATGAACATTGTAGTCCCACCCGTCTGGTCAGAATCGCGGGCCGACGTATTAGATGTGAGCAGTAGTAGGCAGTAGTAGTAGTAGTAGGCAGTAGCTAACATCCTTAAAGTGATTTTGATCATGTTTCAAGCCATTTTTTCACCAAGAAGGAATAATCGTACCCCAATAAAATTTGGCATGTGTTGTCAGGTACCTAAATCCCCTCGATTGTGATAGTTTTCAAGTTCACATCACGTTACATGACGGCTGGGTAACACCTCGAAATCACCCCAACTCTGCTTGGTGTATAAGGTGCTTGAGTGTGTAGCGCACCGCGGCTTGGCTGCGGCGCCCTAACGGGCACCTAGATATTTAAAAATTCTCTTGATCGGCAAATCCAGCTAATTTCACATAGTCTGGACCACTTTTCGACCTCCAATTTTCACCCAAATAATTTTGATTTTTGGGACGATGTTAACAATTAAGGGATGAGTGTATGTCGCTATCAGATGACATTCTTGCGAAATCCCTACTTAAATTTACCAGCTTGATGGAATATTTACGGTCAGTTAAAAGCATAAGTGAGCATTTTTTAAATATGCTCTGATAGCGACAATCACATATTCTTACTGAACATTTTGGTGAAAACCCCAACTCGATAAGGACAAACGATAGAGCTTCCATGTGATCCTACAGTCTCGGACGAACTTCGCGAAAAAAATAATTAATTTTTTATTTACAGGGGCGATAAAAATTCCAGTCCATCTCTAAAGATAAGCGAGACCGCGCACGCACACCCGATGCTGAGGACATCACCTTGTATTCACCACAGAGGATTGTGGCGACGTGCTAACATCTGTCTGATACAGGTCAGGGTCCCGTGTTCAGACTCGGAGCGTCTCTGGTTCCTACAAGCCCTGCACTTCTTGCACGCGGACCCCCAGGTAGGCAAGAGCGTGGCGTTTCTACAGCATTCTCAAGGCGACAGAGCAGGTGTCCGTCGACGGCGCCATCTTCCTCTTCACGGCGAGGCAGGCTGCCGACGAGTACCTCGGCCAGCTAGCCGCCACCACGCTCCAGCAGAAGCGGACCAAGGTACGTACCGATGATTGATTGGATATTGCTTAACGTCTCATATTTATGCACTTTGGCTAATCGAGACGATGAGTGGTGATAGATGAGGATGAAGTATGAACAGAAGGGAGGAGGGGAAACCCGGTACCGACACGTAGCCTACTCCTTTCGAAAAGTACCAAGGGGACCAACGGCTTAACGTCCCATCCAAAAGGACGGTGTAACTTTGACAGTCATATAGGTTCCTCCACTAACCCGGACTGCCGAGCAGACGTCGAGGAGAACGAAGCCGTTACACTAGCTCTCGAACCCTCCATCTGCTCTAACCAGCGATATACGTGAGTTTCGGGACAAATCGATGTGCTTGCACAAGGTGGACCCCGGGAAACAACACATGTTTGATGCTCACGAAAAGAGTTTAAGCGGACAGGCCCAAACTAATGTTAACGTCTTCTTTTGTAAGGGAACTACTTTCATCCAAAAGTCAAAACTGATTGTAAAACTGCATTTATACGTCAATTTTTAACCATAATGTAACCAACAAATAGTAAGCAAAATCGTAATGCACAAGCATGTGCTGCAACTTTAGTCTCGGGAAAAGAAAATGGTAGACGACTGTACCAGCAACAGTAATGTTAAAAGACCAATACTATTATCGGTGATTTAGAAGAGAACAATTACCGTGAACTTATTCGGCGATATCCTCTTCTACCGATATGCAAGAGTAACAGAGTAAACATATTTACTTGAAACTAGCACGGTTAGATGAACGATTATAATGTATCTACAAGTAATATAAAGGCTACATTCGATTACTAATAGTTAGACTAGGGAAATTAATAGTACTCGCATAAATGCGGGATGACGTAAAACGGGTATAAATAGTTCTAACGATCGAGTCACGCATTAATTGAATGTTCAGCCGACGTGGTGGACTTTGGCGATTTGTTCACAATTACTGCGATGTAGGTTCGAATCCTGGCTTGGACGCCGTGATGTTTAATCTTCATAGACCACCTAAACTTATGTTTCGATTAGCTAAGTTACCAAAATATGATAGTCAGCCTCAAATATCACGGACATTTGATTGTATATTGTGTTACGCCATTTAGCAGGTATCCAATATATTATACCTGTACCCAGACTGGTTGTCTGAGCTCTTCGTAAGCATTGTGGAGTAATATCATTAAAAATCCTTCAAAACCATGCATTTTGCTTCATCAATCATAATTGACTTACTATCACTATCCTCCTGCGCTTATCCTTAAGATGTTGAGTGAATATTTACTCTGCACACAGCTGTTCGTGTTCTGGTGCGGTCCAGAGCCCGTGCAGGACGACGGGACACTGTTCAAAGAGTTGGCGGAGATGACGAGAGGAACGTTTTACGTCGCCTACCCCAACGAGCCCGCCCTGACCAACCAGAGACCGCACGACGACGGACGCACGGACAAGTCCAAGGAGGTAAGAGTAAACTAGACGAGTTCTCGCGCACTCGAGTGACGCGGATTCACATCCGACTGCATGCAGTTTGGCAACGTTAAAACATTTTTTAAACGTCAATAAGGATACACAACAAACCAGATATAGGCTACATTAATTCCCAATCTAATTCCCAACCTCACCTGCACTAAAAGTTTCATTATTAATTAGTTGTTTTATCCCAATATAAAGAGTGAACCATCAAACATCGATATATTTAATTCAAGAACTCACAATGGTATAAATATTATCAGGTTCAGGGCCTCTGTAAGTTATTGATAAATATTTGTTAATTATTAAGATTACTGATTATCATCAGTACTGTATCTGTGTGTGTGCGAGATCACAACTAAATTCCAATAATGGATATTCCCCAAATTGTGGGTTTTTAGCTTAGCCCAGTGAAGACTGCCAGTAAGATGTAGTTGTTTGATGGAGGTGCCGGGTACGCCGAATTAGCCAGTAAGATGTATTGTTGGTGGAGGTGCCGGTACGCAGAATTAGCCAGTGAGATGTAGTTGTTTGGTGGACGGTTGCGGGTACGCAGAATTAGCCAGTAAGATGTAGTTGTTTGGTGGAGGTGCGGGTACGCTGAATAGCAAGTAAGATGTAGTTGTTTGGTGGAGGTCCGGGTACGGATATCTGACCTTAGTTGGTATAGTTTAGTCGGTGATTGACATCGTTAATGTGGTACGCCGCCGTTTGATTCATACTTATGTTTGAACAAGCGAAGTAACTAGGGAAAACGCCAAAGTCGTTAAACGAGTGAGTGAGTGAGCCAAGTGTTGAGTACACGGGAACATCCCCTTTCCTCCCCTATACCTAAGGATCTAGCCAGTATGGGGAATGATACGGGTACTCAACACATGGCTCACTCACTCGTTTAACAACGACTATGGCGTTTCCCTAGTTATTTAAATTGAACATTTAAATGCGAATCGTTTTCAAAACGTATTAGCGTAAAACATTAACAAATTTCCAAGATGAAACAAAATCACCTAATTTTTATTTCCCATTTAACACCCTCAAAAATAATATGTGGATGTAAAAATATAAAAAATTTCAAAATAAGTGTATCGAAACCCGCCCCTCCGTGCGGTAGGCTAAATGCTTACCACTGTGCAATGTCAGTCACGCAGATCTCGTCCCGTAGCTGCTACAAAAACAAATGCTATCGATAATTTAAAAAAATCACTTTTTTTATTTATTGTGGGCTTTAATCGCAAGGGATCTACCTGATTTTGTTAACAGTTCTCAGTAAACTCGACCGGATGTCTGTTTAAAATTTCAGCGAAATCTGTTCAGTGGTTCGGCTGATTTCGACGTACAGACGGGACAGAATACAGATGAGAACCGTTCGAGTTGAATGGAGAACTCGGTCGCTCCGCTCCCTCGTTTAACAAGGCTCAGGTTGAAACTGAGAACAAATTATATTGTTGTATAAGGCCTACTTTAGGGACCCGGGGCGCATATTTCAATGTCCAGGTCAAGCATCAACTAAAAATAGCTTTCAAGTAACTTTGTGTTTTTGGTGGTTGCCATAGTGATAGCTGATTATCTGAAATAGATAACTGGCCATTGAAATACTGACCTCAAGACGGATTCATTAGATCAATACTTGGATGAATTAACAATGAGACTTTTAAGGTCAAAATCAATCAATTGGGTAATTAATTATTGTAACTTTATGAATCGATGTATATTGTTCGTTCTAGGTGACACTGGCTGTAAGGAAGGGCGTAATGGGCAGCGTGATGATGCCTTTGAACGTGGACAGCACAGTGAATTTGATGCATATAACAATCGCCGGGCCAGTCGAGAGAGCTGTCCTACTAACACCCACAGGTAAACCAAACACCATGAGAGATGATACGTATGTCGTTCATCTCGCTATCGTCGGCGGATAAAACCTTGTTGCCGTAACAGTTACAAGTATTAATAAATTAACATCATTAGGCAAGACTGAACAATATTTCCCATTTGTCGTTCAAATAATAATTTCAAGAAACTACAATATATGCAAATAACGAGTAAAATCGACCGGGGGGACCCCAGGTCGGAAGATGAAACAATCTCACCACATTCAATTCTGCCCTCGGCCCTCGGCAGCCAAGACAAACTTATCAGTCGCATACTATTATATTATCATTCTAAATGATAGCCCAATAACCAAGTTATTACAACAACAACAACAAACGTAGCAAAATAAGTGTTGCCTCTTTGGATCACAAGACAAATAACATAATGTTGTGGTTTCAATGAGCAAATGGCAAAGAAAATAATGCTATTGTACCTCGCGCGCAGGTGGCAAGTAACGCGCAATCTCATGACAAGTAAGAAGCCTTGAGGAAATGAGTGTCGAGTAACGTGGCAACAGACCAATTGAAATGTCATGTCATGCACCAGCCGGAGGCTGTCAGGGCAAACATCCGGGTGGGCGGTGATGTGTAATGTTTTTGCGACTGACAATGAGATAAAACTGAAGAAAATGGAGCCCTTTTTTCAGTGACCTACTGACCTTAAGCTATGATTTCACATCGTTTGTAATCAATTGTTTACAACACTTGATCACGAGATGAATGCAGTTATTTATAGCGAACCGTATGGTTTAACAAACCATCATTCTCAAACGTTTCAGAAACATTTGTACGGTATAGCAAGGTAGACCTGTAATGGCGAGGGATTAATGAATTTTTTATTACAACATTGTGTTGGTATATTATTTCATCCGTGCAAGTCAGATGTATACACCACCACAGAAATACAACAACTATTCAAAAGCAGCATTTTAAAAATATCCCTAACCACTGGCACTAATACAAACAAGTACATTTACACGCATACAAAACAAACACATTCAAAAACACACTTTCATGCACACAAAAGTATACGATCAGTTGAGTGACAACGCAAAGCAGCTGGGACTTGAACATAGGCCCTCACGCTTGCCGGTGATTCAGAAGTCCACCCAATAAATCTAGTTCAAGTTACTTGAGAGGATTGATTATTTTACCTTCTTCTATTCTAAGTATAAACAGACCACTATGGGACGTTTAATGCATCATGCATTAATTTAAGTAGGCCCTACTGGGTCTAGTTAAATTATGTACGTAATGACAAACCTTTCATGGGCATTAGCAACTCAAGGAACTCCATGACAGATGAGTACGGTACACATAGATTTTTGTGTCCATTTTGTGTTTTTGGTTAAAACAAAATAATTATCCCCGGGGAATGGGGATTGAGATGAGCTCCGGCAACCAGGCTTTAATGCAGAAGTAATGGGTCTGTTCAGGCGTTCATTACAATAATTGGAAAACAATAACAATATACTATAACATCATATTATTAAACATTTAACTTATATTAATATTTCCATTATTCATTTTTAATATAAGTTTATCTTTAGGCCTTTCACGGGGCCGGTATTTTCTTGTTAATTTTAAATGTAGTACCTCTTACTTCTCCTTCTCTCGCTAGAGAGCGGAAGCTTGCAGAGGGGTTGCAGGAGCAAGTGTCTTTTTTTGCCTTGGCCTGTTTAGAGGCTAGTGGCAGGTGGTTTTGTGTTGGCAACCCCAACCAGCAAGTCTTCAGTACGATTCGCGCGAGCAATCTCGTCGCACGGCTCACCCCCCACGATGTGCACAAGACATCTTCTTGGCTCGTGTGTTTTCAAGTGTTTTAAACGTTAGTTTAATTTCAGTGTATCAACCTGAACTACTTTCGTTAGTGGCAGCAACCAAGACAACCTCTTGGCCTGCAATCATTATCATTTTATGTTTTGTATTTATTATTTTAATTATGTAACATCCTATACATAATTCACGGCTTTCTTATTTATCAACAATCTCAATTCATTTGAAGTTTCATTATCTTGATTTTAAAAAAAAGGGCCCCGGGGGGTTTCCCCCCCAATTTTAACCCCCAAAAAAAATA
>JAMZAV010011400.1:0-21252 GCA_024449915.1 Sweltsa coloradensis | reverse complement strand
TGCTCGGTAGAAAATGCGACAATTTTACAGCATATTAGTTTCAGTATCTGCACGTCAAAAGCGCGTATTTAGATGAAAACACATACCATGCATATTATCCCATGCTATAAATTTTCGTTCTGTGCACTTTCTATCTAGAAAGTTTATTTATTTCTTGTCTAAACAGTCCGATGAATATTTTGAAAGAGGTCTTGTCAAAATCCGATCACTAGGTTTTTGTCAATTGAAGTTGTTTTATTTAATTTCATAAAAAAACAAGTAACAGTTTTAAATGTTATTTCAATACGCACATCGATATAACACGTTAACGTCTGTCTAAAAATTCAAAATAATCGCTATTAGAAGGAATGATATATTTGCTAAATATTATTCCTCTTAAGTTTTTTCCCAATAATTGGGATTGGATTGAACGAATTGGATTGGAGTGAACGAAACAGAAATCAAGCATGAGGTTTTTCGTACAAGTTGGGTGTGGAGGAATCCATGCTAAAACAAGCGAAAGATTACCAACCGAACTGTAAAAGGATGAGAAACCTGAAAAGATTGCAAACTAAAGGGAACAGGAAAGCGAAGATTAGTAAAATAGGTACATTGAACATTGTCTCGCTCAATGGAAAGATGGAAGAGTTAATCGATACAATGATTGAACGTAAAATTGAACTTCTAGGACTAAGTGAGACAAAGTGGATGGGGAAAGGGGAAAAGGATTTACGAGGTGGTTACAAGTTGATGTGGTCAGGAGGCACAGAAGGAAGAAATGGGGTAGGATTCATTGCCAGCCCAAAATATAAAGAAAATATTGTAGGCATAGCATATACAAGTGACAGAATTATACAAGTGGAAATGGTAATAGATCAAGAACATGTGAATGTCATACAAGTGTATGCACCCCAAACCGGAAGACCTACTGAGGAGAAGGATTAAGTTCATGGAAGAATTAGAAGGTTTCTATGAGGAAATGGCATTATTCAGTTTGGTGATTTTCAATGCCATGTTGGAGATGATAGAAAGGGTTTGAAAAGTATTGGGTCCACATGGTGGGAAAGGCGAATGAGATGAATAAAATGTTATGAATTGTGTGCACGAAACTCTTTGAAAGTAGGAAATAGCTGTTTGAAAAGAAAGGTGCAAGCATAGAAGTTAACAAGATATGGATATGGAGACGGGTACAAGGCACGAAACCATTGATAATTATATTTGTGTGGGGAAAGGAATAGAAAAAGGTTTAGAAGATGTTGGGTTGTACCATCAGTAGCATTTGATAGCGACCAAGATTTCTGGTATGCTAAAATCTATGAAGGTAAAAATGTAATGATAATAGAAGATCAAAGAACGCGAATTAAGGTGTGGAAAATACAAAGAAAAGGGAAGAAAGAAAGTTAGGCAAAAGATACGAGAAATGGTTGCCAGTGGAGACATTCAGGGAATCGAAGAAGAATGGCAAGGATTTAAGGCTGCCTTTGTAACTAGTGCAGAGGAAGTATGCGGAAGAGCAACGGGGAGAAGAAAAGAGAAGGAAACACCGTGGTGGAATGAAACAGTCAAAGAAGCTGTGCGCGATAAGAGACTGGCGTGGAAAGAGAAGGTCAAGAATTATACGGAGGAAAATGTCATAAAATATGTGAGGGCGAAACAAACGGTAAAGCAAATAGTGACTAGAGAAAAAGAAAAGAGTATGGAGGAGTTCGGAGAGAAATTGGAGGAAGATTTTCAAGGAAATAAAAAATTGTTGTACAACATTATCAAGGAGAAAAGGGGGAGAGTTTTAGAATCACATTTCCTACGAAAAGGAAACGGAACCGTCACAAACGACTCGCAGGAGAAGAAAGCGTTATGGAAAAAATATTTTGAGAGTTTGTTAAATGTAGAGGATTTAAGGAATGGAAGACCAGCGCACAAAAGTATTACCGAAGATAGCCTTCGGCTATACAAAGTACACTTGCCCAGGAATATAAGGAAAAATAGCGGAAAAAAATTAAACACAGCTAAATTTTTTCTCAAGATACTAAGTTGGGTATGTTGTTTAACATACTAAAAGTCCCCACCTGTACCGCGTGAGCTTCCTTATAATATGACCTTGAAATGACCCCGATAAACGTTTGTTTAGGTTTATCTCGTAAATGGTGGAAATTAGAAAACAATGTTTCAAACAAATAATGTTTCTTATTAAATTTCTCACAAAAAAGTTTAAATCCATTTTTTCACCAGATCACTCCTTCTCCTTTAAAATCCAGGATTTAAAAATCAACTTTTAATGGAAAAAGTGAATTGTAAGAAATTCTTATGAAAAATGATTTTAAAATGCATATTTTTTTTCATAAAACATGCTCTCATACCTTGACAAGGTAAAATAAGGTGTCAACAGTTGATTGAAAGAGGGTGTGGTTTTATTTAGGTGACGAGAGGGAGGGGAGGGGTAACTTCAGCTCAATAAAAGAAAATGTAATCAACAATCAGGAAATGTTTATTGCATTATAATCGTGTTTATTGAATTCATTCTCGTATGATAGTTTCCACACCACCCTATAGACGTATAGAATTAGGCGCGTTTCTGTATGTGGAATGTATCCCCGTATAGGCCTGTAGGGTAGTTTGTTAGAATTTTAATCTCTTGGTCGCTCCATGTGTCTCTTCATCGGCTTCCTCGATTCCCATTTCATCATCTGACGTTTCATTTTGACTTGATAACGTATCGACGGTACTCGGTTCATTATCTTTGCCGTCATCATCTCGACCACTTCTGTCGGTGTTGCGACTTGCTGGGCCCGGGGTAGAATTGGCCCAGAGCATGGCTCTGCTAATCGTAAAAGGCGATTCAAGAGAAAAAGTCCACCTCGCAAACATCAGCTAGAAAGAGCGGAGTATCTTACTCCCCGAAACTAGAGGCGAGCTCTGGCAATCGTCGTCGGGGACCTTGTCCCCTTCCCTTGACGACCCCCCGGCGACGATGACAATGACACAACGAACGATGACAAAGACGATGACGCCCCCTTCCACCCCTTTCCCGTGGCTGGTTCTGACCAGCATGGGCCCCTCCTCCCCCCACACCCCCTTAGGCTAGAGTGGTGCATTATGACCTAACGGTTGACGCGTCCTTAATCCAAATAAACAAAAGCATCTTCTCCATCTTCTTCCTCCTCGAACGATGATTGCGGTAAAACATGTTCAATATCCTCTTCCCGAACGTCATCGACATCTTCGTTGTCCTCCATCTCAAGCCTTCCTGCGTTTTCACACGAAACTCCACTGCAGTTCACGCCCCCGTCTGGGCTCGGGGTAGAATTGGGCCAGAGCATGGCTCTGCTAATCGTACAAGGCGATTCAAGAGAAAAGTCCACCTCGCAAACATCAGCTAGTACGAGGGGTGTATATTACACCTCGAAACTAGAAGCGAGCTATGCCAATCGTTGTCGGGGACACCCCCCCCTTCCCTTGACGACCTCCCCGACGACGTTGACAGTGACACAACGAACGATGACAAAGACGATGACGACCACGACGTGAGAAACCCCCCTTTCTCCCCTTACTCATGGCTAGTTCTGACCAGCATGGGCCCCTCCTCCCCCCCCTTAGGCTAGAGTGGTGCATTATGACCTAACGGTTGACGCGTCCTTAATCCAAATAAACAAAACAAAACTCTGCAGCCGACAATGTAAGCATCATAGGAGTTGATTTTTTCATCCCCTATACAATCCCACTTGAAATTGACATACACTCGCCAATGATAGCCACGCCTTATTCAATACGTCACAACTACAACCAAGAACAGCAGTCAATCTTGATCTGAGAAAACACCCTAAAATCACTCTGGGTCACAACCAAGTTTGCAAGACATTTTAACTTGTCTTTCTAAGCGTTGTTGCCAGATTTATGAAATTATCTAAAACGTGGATTAACTTTTCCTTGACTTTGGAGAGGAAGGAGTGAACTAGCGATAAAATAGGTAAAGACCTTTTTTGTAGACAATTTAATATACAACAATATTTGCTTGAAGTAGTTTTTTCTAATTTCCACCATTTGCGAGATAAAACTAAACAAACGTTTCTCGGGGTCATTTCAAGGTCATATTATAAGGAAGCTCACGCGGTACAGGTGGGGATTTTGAGTATGTTAAACTACATACCCAACTCAGCATATAAGAAAAAAATTCAGCTGTGTTTCATTTTTTTCCGCTATTTGCCAAATTTAATTCCATAGTTCCTGGGCAATCAGAGAGGGCATAGCCCCATAGCAAGAATGCCTGATTCCCTTCATTAAAACTAATCAAAATAACTTAATGTTATTTGAAAACAAAGGATAAAATAGTCAATAAATTAACATAATGTTGTAGTATCAAAATATGGTAGGCCTAATGTAGTATACCGACATATAAAAACAATCTAACTAAAATATTGTTTTATTCTATTCTTGAAATTTGGAGCTTTTTTATTTCTAGAGGAATAGTATTCCAAAAAATAACAGCACGGTTATAAAAATGATTTTGGTAGATAGATGTTCTAGTACGAGGAGGGTTTAAAATTAGGCCAGTATTATGTCGGTTAAACTGTCTTTTCTGAATTGTTATTCTTTTAAATGGATCAAGGTCAGTAACACTAACACCGGTAATTAAGTTACTTAAAAATCTAACATCAGTTAACAGTTTGTAAAAGGTAAAATTGAAGTACAGTATAATCCATTATGTTTTATTATATTCTATTATTTCCAATTGTGTACCTGGTTACAAACATACATTTCTTATTAAAATAAAATACACGTGTTCATAACTTATCACAATTAATTATTTACTTGAACACAGCAATGTTTGGTAGAGGGTTGAATGTACGTTTTCCCATGTCATTCCAACTTCTATTGTCGAACCACAAATGAGTGGTTCCCAACATCCGTATTTTACAAATTTGAAAACTGGTTCTGACCGCTATCGTGTCTCCCTTTCTGTGCCGCGGTTCTCCAGCTAATGTTTTATATAGGGTACGTACATAGTTTTGAAGTTTCCTCCGTTCATGCAGTGTTACCCAGATCAATAATTAGATCATTTCCGCAACAAGTAACTATTTAGAGTAATAACAAGGAATCACAAGGTATCCGCTCAACGGCACAAAGTATACGCTTTGATGGCCAGTACGGGCAAGTTCCACAAAATAAAGAGCTTCGTAAAGGGAACTTAGTCACCTCTCATATTAAAAAATAAGAAAACACAGCTTTCTAAACAAATTTTCATTTTTTAAAGTTCCTGTCAAAGTTACCTATACAAATTCAAAGAAATTAACCAAAAAAACAAGTTGAAATGGGTTCCTAAGACGCGGAAGTCACAAACGGCAAAATGTTAACAGCAGGGCTTTAGGGATGCAATACGTTTATGATATTTATGTTTACTTCTAAATTCGAGCAGGTTTCGATTGCGTTAGAAACACACAAAGTAAAATACATTTTTAATTAATTATAAGTTCGCATATGATAACTATAATTTGCAAGATCCTGAGGTTGCGTGCTCCTTTAAGCGTTCTCTAAGTAGGAATTCGTTCCCTGGAACAGTAATATTAAAATATCAAATTTTCAAATCGATAGTGAGATGAAAGCTCTGGGTTTTGGAGTTGAATGGTATGCGTGGCCTTCACCACACAGATTGTCCGTATTGCAATGCTAGATGGTGTATCGGTGTATCAATGACTCATCGCACCAATTCACACACTTCACGCGAGCAGCGATTAGCGACGAACCCAGAGCGAGTCTCCTACACCGAACCACGAGACAACTTTGAGAAATGAAAGCAAATGCCCTTGGAGCTAGAATACCCGCAACAAAATTGACAATAACTACCATCGCATTTGCGTCCAAAGCATACATCCAATTTCGATGATATTTTGGGACGTTCTTAAGTATAATATTATGAATAGATCCCTGTTTTTATTATTGCGATTACCACAATCTCATTTACATTTTACTAAATAACTTTTTTTACGTACGGGAAAAAATAAACGAATAGAGCAAACCGTAAACAAAATATTCCTTAATATGTTACAAAAAATTTCATGTAATTATCTTTAACGGTTACGATTTTATTGCAGACGAAGCAGAAGTCTGCGACTCCCGAGGCCTCTTAAGGATTATTCACACCTTAACCCTTTCATCCCTGCACCTAGAAAATTTTTAAAAAATATTGTTTTTTTACATTGTAATGAAACAAACATGTCCAATAAGAAATTTTGTTTGAAACTTTTTTTTTTTGGGGGGGGTGGGGAGTATTTTAGATTTTTTGGAAAAAATTTGGATTTTGAATATTTACCGCAATTTGTAATTTTTTTTATTTAAAAAAAAAATTAGTTCAAGAACAAGCAGTTTTATTAATAAAAAAAAATAAAATTGAAAATCGGATTAAAATTGGCAGTCATTATTGTTTATGATTTTTATAAATTATTTTCAAAATTCCACTTTTTTCAATTTTTTACACCAAAAGAGTTTAAAAATTATGTACGAGGCGTAAATATTATCCTATGTGAACGTGCGATAGCTCTATGAGCTCAGGAGCAGTGGGACTCAAACGTCCCGTCAGGCTTATTGAGCTATTAACCTATCCATGTTAATGCTATACCACAATAAAAGTGTGGGACTTGTGAGTGACGTCAGGGATGAAAGCGTTAAAACAAATCTATTTTTGACTAAAAACGCCTAATTAAGATGTATTAAATTTTATTCTGTGATAATATTACAGAGTCCAGTAAATTTTATTGCTTATAAAAGCTTTTTATATGTTGATCAATCGTACACTTAATAACTACGGTACATAAGAGTGTAAGCAATTATTATGAACCATCTCGATGAGGTTTTATTTAAATTAAATTATTTTTGACATTAATAACCAGTTACATTTGTTCCGTGTCCGGGGTCTGAACCCGTATGCCATATCCCGGGAATAAATGTGCATAGTCAACTAGACTTGGAAAACGCCAGTCGTTAAAAGACGAGTGAGTGAGTCATGTGTTGAGTACCCGGGAACATTTGCATTTGTGTTCATTGATATATGACTTCATGATAGGGTTTTGAGTTTAATTTGGTGTAAGGGCGCGTCAACTGTAAGGCCATAAGGCGCCACTCTAGCATATGATAGTCTAGGGAGGAAAGACCCATGCTGTCTATAGATCCAGCCTTAGGCAGGGGGAGGAATGGGAATGTTTCCAGGTACTCAACACATGGCTTGCTCACTCGTCTAACACTCGTCTAACGTTTTCCTAGTTTTAGTGTAAATAATATTGGGGACTTCAGTCATGTGTTGAGTACCTGGGAACATTTGCATTTGTGTTCATTGATTTGTGTTGATTGATTGACCTTAGAGCTTACACCTCTCAAAATAGAGTTTATGTTATGTTTATGTATGTGTTTAAGTGAGTTGTTTATGTATACTTTTGATTTGATTTTTTTTTACATCTATCACATTCTTAACCCGAGAGTAGTCGCGTGTGGTCTTTGAGACCGACCTTTTTTTCAACAGTAGTTGGTATTTGTACAGCGCGCATGCGTGGCTTGTCTAGTTCCGCCTACCTCCCCAAAATAGATTTGTGAAGCCAGTGTGCAATATGCAATTCAGTGTTCTGCAGAACTTCATCTAAGATAAGAGGTCCTGTTCGGTTGCTCGGTCTTTTCGACCGCTGCGCGACTACTAAGGGAGGCAAAAATATGCATACTCAATCACTATTATGAGACATGTATTTTGTTAGTGTAGGTTGATTATTCTTCAACATACTGTGTTGGCATAATATTACTTTCTTAATTTACTAATAATTCAAACTACAGGGTGTTTCAAAACATATTTTTATACCTTTTTGTAGGTTTGCAACATTCTGTGTTTGATTGATTATTGATTGATTATTTATTGATTATTGATTGATAATTGATTAATATAACCATGTATGCTGTCACATATATGATATATTACCTTATATTCGTAATCAAAACGTCATCCTAACGTTATTAGCCCATAATAAATGATGCGGTCTTTGATGCGGTCTAAAGGACCGCGCGCGACTACTAAAGTTACAAACAGGGGCGCGACTACTCTCGGGTTAAAAAATTATTTTTGCATAGACAGACTGTAGAATGTAAATTATTGTCCATAAATTATAAGGCCTACTCTAAGAATGTTACACAACACGTGTTTCACTTATTTTGTAGTAAGGCCTACTGACGCGGTATCTAATATGGCTTAGACTGATTTTATATGTATTTTTTACTGGGCCTAATTTTTTTACCAGGCCCTAAAATCAAACGGGCTCCGAGAGTGTGGTGAAATTTGCCGTGGACGGCCGCACAAAATCGTCTAGGGCCTGCTACAGAGATTCTATGAATCAAGTGCATCAAGATTCAATCAAGCACTGAAAGCATTAAAAATATTTTCAGCTCTTGGCGTTCAGTTCAGGGTAACAGTTTCGCGTAACAAATTCATGAACTTTTTCCATAAAATACAGCAATCGGAAAATTTTGCAAGAGGTTATTTGTTTCCTTCATAAGGTTATCAAATGAATTTGTTTCATCTATTGACCATGAATTATTCGGGGGAAAAATACTTCCATTCAATATTTTGTGTGTCAGTACTGTAAACTGTTACCACGCGATAATAAGCCAAAGTAAACACGATGTAACATGTTGTTACACTGAGAGACAGCCAGACCACAGTGTGGTACTGTCGCCAAACCCACGTTTAAAAACTCGCTCCCATTATTGCCATTGGTCAATCGCGCGTGGCCGTGGCCTGACGTCACGCAGCGTTGCCGCGCTTCCACTGACGCTCTCGTCCCCTAAGATTATTTTTGGACTTTCGGCATTCATATCTAAAAACGTAGTTTGGTAACAACCATTTTGTAAACGCAATTTATTTTCAGTATTTAATTACCTTCAATTTGATATATAATTTATTCATGTGTCATTTAAAGTCAGTCTTCTGTAGTGGTTTAATGTCGGAAAGTGTAGATTTTTGTATACCTGCAATGTTAAAAGAAGCAAATTTCATGATTTTTAAATCAAAATTTCTAAAAAAAAAAAGTCGGTAACTCCCGTTCTGCGAGTTGTATTATCAAAAAGCACACTTTGAAGAGTCTATATTATGAATTCCGGCAAAATGCCATATCATGCATGTTTTACTGGATCGACTTTAAATGCTCGATTATTGTACTCCTGTGCAATTTCGAGGTAAGATAAGGCCTATCTATATATGCCCCATATAATGCGCAAAAATGACTAAACGGTTGATCTGACAAAATACTTGTAAGAGTCAAATACTGATCAGATACAGGTGATAAGTTATAAAATAAGACTCATACATTTTTTGCCAGAGATCTGCCCTTGGTAATGGTGGTAGGGGTGGTTGGGGAGAATTTTACGCCACGCATGGCCCATCGCCAAATGCATGAGGACGGTTGATCTAACAAAAAATGTCAAGAGACCGAAAAAGTGTATATTGAACAGACAAATACTACAATCGCTTTTTGAACAATTTTTATAGTCGCCTTGATGGATGAGCGTATTTGGCCATCGTCCTGCGTTCTACATACTGTGAGACCTCCTGAACATAATAGCATATTGCGCTATACTCTTAACTCGAAATTGCCGACTAAATACCCAAAACATGGAAATCTAGGCATAGTAATCGTTTAGTACTGCATTTTTTTCTACTTGTGTCAATGATTTAAGCATATTGCATTGTTCATGCACAGTTCAGTAGATGTGTTGCATCTTGGGTGATCTGAAAGTCACTCATTAGCTTTGGGAAATTAATTTTGTTTAAAAAATAATAAGTCTTACATGTGTCTCTTTTTTAAATATGATCTGTTTAAACTTTAAAGTATATTTCTCTAAAGTGGACGATCCTTCAAAATAAACTACCTAGACACATACATAGACACCAAATTAACGTACCTATTTTAGGATTTTAAGATTTTAAGATACGAGTCCCCAACAGCTCAATTGACAAGATACTCGAAAGATAGGACATGCGTTTTATGCAAATTGCTATTCGCTCGGCTGACTTGACACCACAAAAGTGTTTGAGATTTTGAACAGATGTTGCGAAAGTTGAAATATAATATTATAATAACAACAGTAACACATTTCTAATATAAAGTTTGTTTTAAATTAAATTATAAAATAAATTATGAAAATGTCTTAAATTGATCCTTTTCTATTTCGCATACTTAAGTGCTACGTTAGAGCAGGTAAGTGCTGAAAGGCTCATCGTTAGTGCGAATACCGTTTAAAAGATATGATTTTTTTTTTTTAATGGGACGGCTTCATATCGAAATATGGAAATTTACACACAAAAATGCTAAATTGCATAATTTTGGTGGAGGTGCCGGGTAGTCTAAAAAATTCACAATTATTTTTTTCAATACTTGAATTCGCACCGTTCTTTGGTTATTGGATGAGCGAAGCGAAGACTTCAATTTCACTGACCCCTAAAAAAATTTAGCTCCAATGTTTTTTGTTTTTTTTCTGTCTGTTTGCTTGCACGCTACCGGGCAAACGATATATTATGCGATCTTGATGAACATTGGAGGGGACCTTCGAAATCTCTGAACATAGACTTGCCACGTTTTTGGGTGCAATCGAAGAAATATTTCTCATTAATATATTACTTTTACGATTTTTTATTTATTTTTAGTGCGATATTTTCGTGACATTTGGGCCGATTCTGACCAAACGGGTGGGGCTAGAACGTTCATATTTCACATTGACATTAAGGTAATGGTGACGTATTGCTTTTTGAAAGAAAAAGTAAAAAAAAATATTCTGAAACCATATAAATAAAGGTTTTAATAGAAGTTTTTTTATGTATTTAATAACAATTAACATGTAACAATAGAAACTTGACAACAATCACCTACAATGCGTTCAAAATATACTTGATAAGTAAAGAGATCCCACGCAAACTAAAAACATACAAACAAGCTCATCCATCAACACGACTAAAAAAAGCGTTTGTGAAGCTTCCTAGTTCACAAACTTTTCATGATTAATTGATATTTCACTTATTATCAACCAATAAAATTTAGAAATTATTGGCATGATGATTGAAGTGGAAAAATCTTAGGCCAATCAGTAGAGTTTGAAGTAAATTATACATAGGGGGGGTCAAATGTAGTAAAAATTTTCCTAAATGTAATTAATTAGATGATAAAATTAATTAATAAAAATTATTTTGGATAATTATTCCTGTAAAATAAGCTATTATTTGATACAAATGTCGACTGTGTAGTCTCTTTGTTATGTATATTTTTGGTTAAGTTATAATTAAGGTTCAAGTCTACCTTTTCTACCGCCGTGTCTTACTAATCTTCGTATGGCGTCTATACCGTTGCTTCAATCACCATGAGGTTTTGTGTTTCGTACAGAAAACAGATGTCTGCATTGATGTCTGGTATTTAAATATTTAAATAAAATTTATTTGATAGTCGTAGCATCAATTAATGACAAATTCTAACTAGAAATTGCACACAGCAATTAAGTATGTCCTTAATAACTAGTATTTAAAATTTCAGAGTGTTATCTTTAATATTAACGTAATTATACGCGAACTAGTACGTGAAATAAATTAGTCTGATAGTGCTGTTCTCTGGTGAAGGATTGATGAACGTCATACTCTCGTCAGAAAGGAGGCTGGACGAAGAAATGTGTTCCGCTAGCCCCCCTACCCTACCCTACCCTTCTACGCGACAATAGACAACAGCCAAACTTCGAAGCCTCGGGCAAACAAGTGGTCGAGTATCTTGAAATTCCACCCATTCATTGAAACACGGGGCTCAACAAACTGGATGTGAAACGAAAGTATAGTTTCAAAGGAGATGTGAACTGATGTGGCCTTCCAAATCATAAAATCGATACTAGTCATGTGTCTAAAAAATAACAATCCTCAATGTGCTTTGGGGGCTTTGTTATTGAATGCATGATTTGATGATTGATTCGGATCTATTCATCCTACATTATATTCTATTTGTCCATTTTTATTTGTAATTTACATTTGCTCATAAAACATATCGGGATCAATTATCGTATGGTAAAACTGGAGTACTTCTCATAAACACTAGAATGGTAATACCGTCAGTGGCGGCTTGAACCCCTGAAAACCCCCGGGGCCAACTTTATAGTATTTCACCCACCCACCCCAAAGTATGGGCGCCCGCAGGAATTTTGGCAGGGGGGTCAAAAATCACAATTTGTACTTTCGTTGGGCAAGCACAGGGGGTTTGGGGGGCGGAGCCCCCCAACAATTGCGCCGCAGGCGAAAATTTTGAAAATCAGGTTTTTAGAATGCGTTTGGTGGGTTTTAGAAAAAAGAAGTGGGCTGAATACAATACCAAAATTATGTAATTTGTGTGCAGTCGATACTCGAAACTAGAAAACCACCAAAAGGAATCTTAAAGGAAACCTTCAAAATAAATTACCCCCCATTCTTTTTGTTCTTTAGTCAAACGCTTCGGATTCCCAACAATGAGTTGGGCGGTAATAAGGTTTTTTGATTACTGAGATATAATATGACTTTACCCCACCTCACATCTTCGCTTTCGCAAGCCTTTTATTGTGACGGTCAAAATTCGCATTATTCCATGGAGTGGTATTCTTTTTAAAACTCAAGACGAACTATTGCAGGTAAAAGACACAATACTTATCTCGGAGATAATTGCCAACCATTAAATTTAACAAACGTTCATCAGTAAAGAAATCGATTGTACAAGTTTAATCATAAATCCAGCCAGACATAAAATAAGGACAAATTAGCACTTCTGCTTGCTCTGGGCCATGGGGGGGGGGAAGGCAACTGCCCCCCTTGCCCTCTCCTGCGGGCGCACATGCACCCACGTGATGGCGATATATTTTTTGCTATAGTGCCCCAAATTAGGTGGCCTAAAACACGTTTTCAGGCAAGCCCTTGGATACGCCGTGGCAAACTAAGCATACCCACCGACAAGGGTGTCTACAGAAAATCCCAACTTGTACCTCCGCGGAAAAATAAGGGGAGTTTGGGGGCTCAGCCCCCCAACAATCGCGCCGCAGGCGCAAATTTTTAAATCAGGTTATCAGAGTGCATTTGGTGCGTTTTAGAAAAAAAAGTAGTGGGCTAAATGCAACTTCAAAATAACGTAGTTTTTGTGCAGTCGAACTGACATTACTAGGATATTTAGACGACGTGTGTACCCTTGTCAATATATTTAATATTAATATATATAAAAATGCAATGAATATTCTAAATCACAACTAAACTATTCTTAAATAATATATGCATATAAATAATAGAGTGGAGTTAATTTACCTGTACATATCTTTTATGTCATCGAAGATAGCAATAGCTGGATGGACTGAAAAGTATTGTCGGACACTTCTTGGTAAGATATAGCTTTAAAAAACAAAACTTACGGACCAGTACGGCCAGTGGCGTAAAACTTATTTCATAGTTTTGGTTTTGTCCTTGATATTTTATAATTTTATTATTAGTAGGCGCCTTACAATTGTTATAAATATTTGTAGGGGTGTTGTAACTTTCTATTTTTAATGTATTTCATTATTTTAATTAATTTTCTTACCACAGCGCTAACACAAATCAGTGTATTAAACTTTTTCCTTTGTCTTACGCTAGATATGTTTATACATAAACATTGGTATGGTTTTCTTGTATTAATTCCCATTACAGTGAGTGACACCCTCTTTCGAATTGCCGCGTGTTTTCTTTTCCCCCCTCTCCTTTTTTTTCTCAATAATTTCTTTCTTTGTCCCCCCCCCCCCCCCAGCCTACTGGAGCGGCCGCTACCTTGCTCCCGTGGGGTGGGCGCTACTGCCCTGGAAGGTCTTGTCCTTGTGCTCGAATGGGGTTTTTAACAAAAATGTTTGCTCAAGAAACCGAAAAAATAGGACTATCAAATGTTAAAAGCTTGGCCAGGGATCTTGGAAGCAAAACCAGAGGGGGACACGTGCCCCCCACCCTTCCCTCCCCCCACCTGCGGACACCCAACCCACGGGCACCAGGTAGAGTGTTAAGAAAACTATAGATTGGTGGTACCGGCGTTGGGGACTTGTACTTTTTCAGTTATGCCCGATCTTTGAGCGCGATTTAAAACCAACAGTACTTCCCACGACACGGGTATGCTTGTCAGGAAGTTTCCATAAGGCATGATAATTTCTTTATAGCCTATTAGCAGCAACATAATGATAATGCTACTTACTTACGTCCAAAAGACCGCACTCCACCACACCCATCACCCGACCTGACCCCACACTATTTCGGGGCCATGGCCCCGAATTTGTATGGTCAGGCCGCCACTGAATACCGTGATATTACATACGGCGTAATGTTCATCTTATGCTAAATGTAGTCAGACACAAACAGAACGACACGTGTGAATAATAACTGTATAATTATTTCTATTAGATTGTCCAAGCATACAAACTATGAAGTTAGAAGTAGAAACTTCAAAGCAGAGGCGCTCTACATAAGGGCATTGGGCGTGCCTCACTCTCCCGCAAAATCATACTAACAATGAAGACGTGTGGTACACATTTAATAAAATCAATGTTGTATTTTCAATGTGAGCGCGCGCGCGCGGTAAGGAAACAGCGAACAACGCTTGACTCGAGTGAGCTTTACGGGCTAGACGAAGCTTGCGCCCAGGGTGCGCTGCGAGCAGTTATCGGAAATAGCCGAATCGTGCCTCGCATAAGCGTTGGAACTCCGCAGGATGGGCATGATTTAGTCGGCCCAGAGCTGTTGTAAGGAGAAACAGGTTAGCGGTGCCTGCGTTTGGGGCGTAATCGAGGCCGAATTCGCCGTGTCAAAGACAGAAGAGTACAATTATTTACAGGGTCATTTGCATGTGCTGCATATAGTGATACTTACTTTACTTTAAGCAAGTCGAAAAATTAGATAAATTACCAATGTTTAAATGAACTGATTTGTGCCCAGGACCGTCATAACCATAGCAACTAGGACCTCTAGCCCAGGGCGCAACTTTTTCGCCCTAAAAATGCTTAAAAATATTTTGTTATGAGTCATGTCCCCTGCTCAAATCGCTGTAAAGGCGTTGTCTTGGAGCTAAATATATGCCAAAATTTCGCTCCACGCGCAGGGCTTCGCCCAATACACCTGTAGCCCAGGCAGTTCCATTCAAATATATTGTGCCCTACCTATTTTAAACCCCACGAGCCGCCACTGCTTCAAAGTATAATGCACATTTCGCAATCCAACACTTCCTATAGAAGTGATGTGTGTAGAAGGCCTAAGGAGGTATGTGGAGTGTACAAGAGTAGGACCTCGCAGTAGAAAACTATTACTTTTCCATTGACTCAAATGCCCATGAATGAGCTATCAAACAAAATAACTTGAGACGCATTATCGCCTCATGTTTTAGTTGAGTTCCAAATTAATCATTTATCAATAGTTTTAATTATGTGTCGATAGCATGATTTGGCTTTTTGCTTTTTTATTGAACAAATAAATTTTTATTGAATCATTTTTGTCAAGCAGTGAATGCAAGCAGTGACCAAGGTATAACGAATTTATAACGAATTCCCCTAAATTCCGCTGGGAGATTGATTAGACCTTACAATCTTTACTCGTATTTCGGTACTGGCTATGTTTATGTTTTCCATAGTATTGCATGCATTTCAAAACACGTTCTTTTTTGTGTTTTATGAATAAAATATAAGAATATGTTTAATTGAGGTTTGAGAGTTATGTGACATTCCATATTGCAAAATTTTAAACATTAATTAAGTCAAATTCAGAATGGAACATGGCTCTTTCCCTCGTCAAGCAACGACTTTGGCTGTTTCCTAGTAATTTCTATTGCTTTCCTGTGTGCATCCAAACTACACATCAAAAGCATTTGTAGCCAAATACCAAGATATGCAGACGACAATATTATTAGCAATTCATTTCGTCGGACCAAAGGACGCTACCAAATTCCACCCAGTGCCGTCGCCCAGCGCCGCCTCCCCCCCCCCACACAAATCGTGTAATCAACATCTATAGTAAGTATACAAACGTGAGATAGTAGTCTCATTTTGTAATCTTCCATCCAATAATATTTCCCTGATAACGTCCCAGTCATAGTGGTAAGAGTAAGCGATAATATTGCAAAGATTTATTTTCAAAACGTAACATTCCTTTCAGGGCACATAATGCCATTCATGCCATTCAAGGAGCACAGCACACTTTTGTTTTCGTAAGTCAGCGCTTTGAGCAACACACTTCCGAGTCTGGTGTTGATAATCTATGCCGATCTCGCCGCGGGTTCTTTTTCTACTTATGTCTTTATGGCCATTGACATAGCTTTATATAGCCGATTATATAGTAGAAGCTCAAAGAAAGGCAGCTGACAAAAAAAATAGCAAGCTACAAAAAAAGTGACACCTCAACTAACGCGCACCATATTGGGATTAAAAAGTGGCGTGTTAGTGCATTGTAATTGAGTGTGAAGTCATAAGTTACATGATGTTTCTCTTACGTGAAGAGTAGTGTATAGTGCAGTCACGGATATTTTGTGATATTTTTGTTGCAAATGCAAGACATTGTTTGGACACTGCTGGTAGCTATGACTGCAAAGTATGTGTGTAGCCTATGTAGCGGTTACCAAGCACAATCGCATTGTTTATTACGTGGGACTTCCGGTTTAGCATTTTGCCCCTCTGAAATCTGAATCCATCATTTTGTCGAGCTATAATATAGACGATTACTTTCGAGTTCGACTCTAGGTTCGTGAACTAAAATTCATAATAATATATCAGTTTTTCGTCGCTAAGAGCTCAGAAATAAATTGCTTTAATTGTGTAAAATTGTTCATGAGGACTATTTTTATGAATAACAAGTAGACTGTATTATCTAATTGTAATTATTAGAATTTTCATTGAACGCGCTAGACACAAGAGTGCCAACAATGTGGAGCAGGTAGTTAGGATGTTGGAAGGAGGGCGATGGGGGTAGGGGAAAGGGGAAGGAAGAAGACTGTCAACAAACCGATGGAGGAATTCCACCGATCTTGTAACGTTATTTCGGACAATGGATAGTCAGAAAATGAAATGCCACATAATAATGAAATAATTTTTGTTATATAGGCTTTTTTGTTTTTAGTACTGAGAGGACAAGCGAACAGAAATTAATAACTTGTTTTTGGTTTCATTCTTGTTTATTTGGCTTAGGGCGCGTCAACCGTTAGGTCATAATTAGCGATGTGGTGGTGGGAATATTCCCGCGGGAATGTTCCCTGCAATGGGAATATTCCCACATTGGTAATATATATTCCCAAAAACTCGGAATCTATTTATTCAATTATTTTGTACGTATATTAGGACCTTTTCAGGAATTATACTGACATCTACTTGTAAATGAGATTAAAATCAGGGCATTGAACCCAAATAAATTTTTTTTCGGTTGGGTTTGACTCGCCTGTAATATAATGGTTCGGTTCAAACCGGTCTAAACCCGTTGTGACACCGGTAATGTTTTACTATTTTAGTACATTTTACAAGGAAAAATATAAATTCTCTAATATGTAATATATTTCTTGAAACCGACTGATACATGCACGTGCTCCAGACCTTCTACGTCCTCTCATCCCCATAGAAATTGGTGTATTGTCAAGTCAGTGTTCTTGATCTCCACTTCCCAGGAAAAAAAATAGTTTTTGAAATAGTTTTGAACAATCGCTGTACACAAGAAGGCGTATGAAATGCACAATTATATAGGTCAAGCAAAATACGTGGTCCACTTTTTATTACGCTGCTTTATGTTTGTGCTGTTTGTGAATTATTGTGTATTTGTAACATTTTGGATATCAGCTGTTATTTTTATATTGATCATTTTCCGACATAATGTTTGTGGACATTGTATGCCTTGCATCTTACTTTTGTTGTTTTGTTGTTCATTAGACGCGATGTCTAATGCGAGCAGTCGTAATGTAAGTAACTATTGACAATTTAAAAATAAAAAATGCAATGTCAGTTTTCAATGTTGGTTTAAATATTTTAGAAAGTCGAACCCTTGCCAATACTGTAAAACACCATGCTATACGAACCCGAATCTGAACTTAGTTTCCCTTTGTTAATATCCATATAATTTATTCTTCCATATTGTCTTGTTACTATCATAATCGTTATCATTCGTAATAGATGTGATGTGAGACACAAGTATTTGGAAGCTCCGCGAACTGGTGTTAGGCTACTTATTTGTGAGTCAAGTTTCTAGCCGATCGGGATTATTTTTATCATTATTATTTAAAGTTTTATTCTAAATATTAATACTATATTATTACTGTCTCTGTATATAGGTACTTATGGTCAGCATATTATGTTGCTGAAATAACGAACGTGTAGATTGTCGTGTGACAAGACCTTTGTATTAATTTATGCTAGGGTTATCTATAAAATAAATTGTAATGCATTCTTATGTCAGTTCTTTGACTGGCTATTTACTTATTAATTTTTCTTTGACATATGACACTTTTTAACATAAATTATTATCTTGTTAGATATCTTGGATAATGTAGAGGAATATATAACATGATTATTCGGTTTGCGTAATTTTGACAATGACCTGGTTCAGTTGCATTGCTGTTTCCAGGAATTCATGCCAATGTCTCGGTCCGCCACCCGAGGTCTCCCGCTCAACCCTGTGTTATTGTCCGTGCTAACAGGTAGTCGACGTCAGAGCGAGATATGAATGCGGCGACGGTCAGTGGAAGACTAAATCGCTCTTCAGAACAAATTTTTGCGGAACCTGGTAAAATTGTCGGACCAATCAAAGAAAAGCCATGCAGAGTATAGGGTCAGCCCATTCACGCCCTTTTTTACCCACCCACTTTCGGTTAGCGCTTCACGCTTGAATGACCTCAATCATAGGCTTGACCCTTAATTTAATTAATTCAAGAAAGTTACAAGATCTCAACTTGGAACCATCTATTTCTGGATTCCTTGTCTTTATATTAATAGCCTGGCCAATTTTAATAACCTAGCCAATTTTTATGATTGCTTTACAATTTGCACAATTGTTAGTCTTGAAGCCCTATAAATTGCTTGCTTGTCAAAAGTATGAATTAATTAAACAAGGGTTACTGCCGGCATTTTCATAATACGCCCAATATTTTTGGTTGAGCAAAGCGAAGACTTCAATTAACTTACGTTACCTCAAGAAAAATAGCTCGGGTATTTTGTTTTTTGTATTTTTGTTTGTTTTTCTGTTTGTTTGTTTGCACTCTACCGGACAAATGGGATATGCGATCTTGATGAAAATTAGAGGGGACCTTCGAAATCTCTGAACTTAGACCTGCCACGTTTTTAGGTATAAACGAAGATATCTTTCTCATGACGATCGTACTTAAACGATTTTTATCAATTTTTAATGCGATATTTTCGTGATATTTAAGCCGATTCTGACCAAACGGGTGGTGCTACAACGTTCATAGTTTACATGGACATTAAGGTAATGGTGATGTAGTAAATTTTAAAAAGAAAAAGTTGAAAAAGTTAGGCAGAATCCATAGAAATAAAGGTTTTAATATAAGTTTTTTGAGATGAATAATAATTAACAAGTAACTATAAAAACGTGACATCAATCACCTACAATGCGTACAAAAAGCAATTCTTTGGGCCTCCAGATATTTTACATTCTATTAATTGGTATTACCAGAGCAATTAGTACTACTTTAAGAAAATTATCTCATTTAACGAAAATTATTTAGCACTGGAACTTGAAGAAGTAAAGAGATCCCATGCATACGAAAAACTTAAAATGCTCATCCATCAATGCGAATAAAAGAAGCGTTTGCAAAGCGGCCTACTTTATCCAAATTTTGTAATTTGTTCAATGAAAATGGGAAATAAAAAGTTATCTTTGTGATCATGGCTGAATGGGTATATTCCTGCTTAAATATAACAAAAGTTGCGGGTTTAATTGCAGTTGCAGGTTGTGCAAAAAATATAATTATTAATTGATTTTATTCTTTGATTCCAATGCAGAACGTAGAGGGTTCTAATCCTGGATCATGCAGAAGTTTTATTACTTCTGAAATTGGCATTTAAAATATTATATAACACGCCTTTAAAATTGTCAAGAGATAGCGCTAGTGGTCACCGCGCGAATACAAAGATGTGGGCTACGATGAAGTTGCTCACGCTGGCGCACCGTGAGGCTCCGTATGCCAGGGCCTCGTCAAACCGGGGCTATTTACATTATTTTGATCTAGTAACATTTTGGAATGCCATTACATAGTTCTCACAACTGAAATAAATTAATGTGTGTACTAATTGGTGCCTAGTTAATAATCTGTCGGTGTGAATGAATATGCATACAATGTCATACCTGCTGTCACATGTGCCTGCCTATGCACAATGCTGAAAATCAACTTTTATCTTGAACACAATATTGCAAAACAACTGGTTACTTTTACATTCGATTCCAACTAAGTATTCTACTTACAATATAGAAAAATCAAAGGGATCGAAATAGTCCAGTTTGCATACAAAACTCAGACAGTAGGCCGTAATAGGAATTCTTAGCACTTCCCTAATTATTTTGCAAATAAACTTTACAGAAATGAAACTAATGTGACTAGGACCTACATATTTTTATTTTAAATCTTTTGAACAATAAATAATATGTAAAATAAATATACTGTAATGGGAACACACACTCGGTAGTGTCTCACCCCCTCTCGCCTAGGAGAGGTACCACCCCTGCAACACATGTGGGGGGTTGGTGAGGGTAGGTAGAGAGAAGGGACGGCAGTCGAGTTCGGGCGGGCCTTCGGGCATCTTGTCTTATGTATTGTGCAAGTGTTTATTCCGTGTGTTTTGGTGTTTTACAATAAAGCTTGTCTAATTGGATTCCAAAGTTATTAGTGTAGTGTGTATACCTCTGGTTATCCCACAATACTTTTCAATAACAAAGTATGAATATACGAATTGAAATGGACAGTAGGGCCCTACAAGTGGATATGAAACACACATTTCAAACCCAAGTAATAATCAAATTCACAAATAAACGCTTATAAATAAATATTTACCGAGTATAAATAGAAATAAATGAAGTGCACATTTATATTTCCAAACAAAAGTGACATAATATAATTATATTATGCCAGAAATCGCTCCAAATAATGGGAATAACCATTAATTAAACACATTGAGCTATTGTTTCTCGATTTGTTTGGTCGGAAACACTCCCGTAGGTGTAATTGATATTATTACTACAATTCAGAAATTAAAAGTCGCCCCCAGACCCCC